>BLKR01004818.1:0-97041 GCA_011170035.1 Teleogryllus occipitalis | reverse complement strand
AAGCTCTTAACACAATTTTAAGCATAGTTTGTCCAATAAACTCTTTGGATATTCCGAATGGTTGAGCGGCAATAAGCGCTCAAACGTTGGTTTGAAACATTAATTTCTAAGCAAAAATTTGCATTGTAGAAGCACATAAACTCTCCAAAAACAAGTAAATTGTTTATTATTTTCAAAATAAATTAACATAATTGTACACAAAAAAAATAACAGAGACATGAAAAAAGTAGGCGAATTCTATAAATTGGATACTCTTTTATGTGTGTTAATTTTCTTTGTGAACACATATCATTTATTTTGTAAATAATAAAGAATTTACGTATATGTGGAGTGTTTACGCGTTTATGAAATGCGAATGTTCACATTGAAAGCATTTTTTCAAAGCAACTTTTGAGAGCTTATTGCGGCTCAGCCATTCGGAATATCCAAAGAGTTTATTAGACAAAATAAACTTAAAATTGGCTTAATATCTAATTTTCGTAGTTTCCTGGACACTCTGTACATGATTGGTATGTGACATGTTCGTTACTTTACAACGCTTTGCTAGATGAAATTAAACAATTAAAATTTGTACACAAATTTAAGTTAAAAGTAAAATCTTTTCTGCTCCAAAACTGTTTCTATACAATTAGAGACTGTACTGATCGCCAAAAAGAAAAATAATGTTTACTTTAACAAAACAATGATATAGTATAATGAATTAGTTTACATTTGCATTGTATAATTTAAAAAAAGACTTAAATGCCTGTAACAAGTAATGTACTGCAGCGTCCGGGTCAATGACCCCCATCTCAATCGGGTTTTTGTCCAGTTTCCCTGATCCATTGAGCAAATGCTGAGATGGCCCTTTTATTTGCTTCTGGACGTAAATGTAGCTTCTCTACGCGCACGTTTTGTTGGGATTTCCTTTTGCTTGTAGTGGTAGTAGAGCTTAGGATGAGTTTCTATTTTGGTAGCAATACACCAAAATCAAATATGTTCGTTCGTTTACCGTTACAAATAAGTTTTCTATAATTCGGCAACGAAAATATCTAGTTTTTGAAATGTTAATCTCTCTCTTTTTAATTTTATTATTATTATTATTATTATTATTATTATTATTATTATTATTATTATTATTATTACTATTTTTTCATCTTTCAACTATTAATAGTTAAATTGTTGGGAAGGGATTCTGAAACTCAAGAAAGTGTGCGCAGATGATTTTCTCCCCCATACATCACATACAGTTTTTAACAGTTTTTGACTAAATAAATAAATAAAATAAATAAATTGGAAAAGAAATAATCCGGGGTAAATCAACTTAGGTGACTTAAAGCATCAACTGGTGTCTCTGCAGTTCCTCCTGCACAGAATGAGTAGCCGAGGGGTCCATGGCCTTGTGTCTGCGCACCGGCGGCTGCTGCTGCTGCGCGGGGAGGGCGATGGCGCGCAGAGCGAGGGCGCGTGCGCAGCGCCAGCGCAGCAGGGCTCCGCGCAGCGCCAGGCACGTGGCCGCCGCCACCGCCACCTCCGCCACGCCCCCGCTCCCGCCCCCGCGCTGCCACCGGTTCTCCGCCGACGCCGCCTGCGCAGCAAACAACCACTTAGAATTGATTGATTGTTAGTGATTCCGGGCGCGTCAACTATACTTGGGTTTTTCTAACGTGGCGGTTGAGGGTACTCCAAGATGGAATTCGGCACGACTATTTGAGTCATTTTTAGTCCTGCCGCAAGATATCGCGTGATGGCGACCCCATCAAGCAGTGCTACAGATCAACGGGACCTTTGCAAGTTGCGCTACAAATTTAATGAAACTGGGTCTATCTGTAATGCGCCAAAGAGTGGTCGACCATTGAGTGTGACTAGCCATGAAAATGAAATGGTAGTTGCTCAGTCATTTACCCGAAGCCCGAAGAAATCCCAAAGGAGAGCCGGTGCAAATGCTTTTCACTTAACACATTGAGCACTTGAGACATTGCACTTAATCACAATTTGTATGTCATTCCTATTGTGACTTCATAAATCTATTTTCTAAAATAAATAAGCATTTACTTGGTATTTCATTATCATTTCTTTATCAAACCATTTTCTATAATAATACTAATACTAATACTAATACTAATACTAATACTACTACTACTACTACTACTACTACTACTACTACTACTACTACTAATAATAATAATAATAATAATAATAATAATAATAATAATAATAATAACACCTAGGGAGTGAGAGTGGCTGAAGCGCCGCTATCTTTGCAGCAAATCAAAGCCGTTTTTTTTTGCAATCAATGCAGCGCCCTCTGAAGAAAGAGTATTCCGTAAGGCGCTTGTTAAGAACCGAAGGCTCGGGCCGCGCGTAATATAAATCTTTTTACTGTATGTTCTCACGACTAAAAACCAATTATTTCAAAGCACAATTTGTAAGGAGAACGAACTGAGAAACTTTAAAAATACGTTCCTTCCTGCATCGGTTATTGTCGTAAGAATGGAAGCTATTAAAATATTATTGTAAGTAGCATAACTCTTGGAAGTGAATGTTATTGCAATGAGAAGCAAAGAAACATCACAAATAAGGCGGCCAATATAAACGATACTCAATGAATGACGGTTGTCAGTAATAATTGTCGATAACACAAGTAAACAAACAACTAAACGCAATGATATTTAAATGCAGTTGAACGAAGTTTTTATTGCAGTTTAAAGCTGCAAATTTAAATTGCAGAACAGAAGAATTTAGAAATGAGATCTGATACAAACAACACCCTAACCCTTCTTGGGCATTTAGAGTAATTGGCGTACTAACTCCTTAAGTTTTAGTCTTTTTCTCTCATCACGTCATAGTCAGTGAGTGGTTTTTATCCCTTCGACCATGGTCACGGAGCCGTGAGTAACCGTAGTTCCCAGAGCCACCCATCCACGAATCCATGATGTCTCGATTTGCTTAACTTCCGCAATTTTACGGGGCGTAACTAAGTAAGACGGATAACGGCGCCTGTCTCAAAGGCGGTTACGAACGGTGTAGATGGCGAGGAAATTCATGCAATTTTGTACCCGAAAATTGGAATGTCTGGATGGGTGAAAGTATTATCGCATACATATCAGTCACATTAAAAGTGTTTGAGTTGAAACGTAAATACGTAAGAAGTAAGATTCAGTTGTGCCGTTTCGGAGATCATTAAAATATAATAATCCACGGAATAGAAGAACTGAATTATAAGTTAAGGTAGATAACAGAATTTCTTTGCCATCAGCACATATATTCAGAATTTGCTAAACATAAAGCATTTTAATTGCATTTTAAGAAACATGTTCAAACTGTGTGTTCACAGTGAATATTGATTGTAAATTTCCAAAATTTGTCATAGAGATCATTTAATTTGTCATAGAGAAAAAATAATAAATGAATGAAACAATGTTTTAAACGTTTTTGGTCTACCTTATAGCAAAAATGTAGAATTTCATAACTTTTTTATAACCCTTCCTTTAATTCGATATAATTGCAAGGGTTCATCTAATTTGTTTTCAAATCAGTCTTCCCCCTACAATGTTAAAGCCAGATACTTCTTTCTTAATGAAACTTATCTCTGAATGAAATGGTATTATGCAGAATTATGCGACCAACCCACAAAAAATTTAAACTAGACACGCTGCAAGAACACATATTTTCTTTCATTATCGGAAAATGTAACGTAATATTGAAATATTGTAATATCTGCCATTTTAAAAACTCAGTTATAACTTGAAAAAGACAAATTCAACCTATTCAAACGAGCAGCTGTGCTGCATACCTGCGTTTTTTTCAATAACCAGGAACAGTAGTCATTTCTAAATTTTTCTAATCGAAAAAAAACGAATAAATTTAGCTGTTTGAGTTTTTGCAGAACATAATACTGAAAAGCCAGAATAAATTCACACTAAACTTCGATTACATTGATGTGAGCTTTCAATTTCTGAATCCCATAATCATCGGTCAACATTTACGCCGAAATACGGCGCCGAAAAGGGGACTATCACCACTATCTTTACAGTTCTTTGTAATACACGAGTGGAAAATTTAAAGAAAATATTTGTAGCGGATTTTACAAAAAAATTGTTAATTGTTTTAACTTGCCTCTATTTCGCACAAAATTGCACGAAAAATACTCATATTTTCGGAAAATTGAACTCGACCTTATTTGAAGATATCTGTTTCTGATTAACACATTTTATTAAGAAAAAATGATCTTCAAAATTATAGTTGTCTGAAGATGCCGAAAAATTTTTGAACTTTTACTATTTTTGAAAAATTTGGGATTTCAACGAAAAAACTCATACTTGAACCATTCTCTTAAGAGTCCTTTACGCTATCTCAGGTCAAAATTGAATCCAAAAATTCGTTGGCACTTTTTTGAAAATGTCCCAGAGGCTTCATGTAGAGTACCCCCCCAAAATTAAAATATTAGTGTCAAATTCAAGGCGCCACAACATCAGTCAGATCGAATGAAGAATATCAATTTTTGTGAAAATTCTACGGTTTAGTCGCTAGTATTCACGAATGGACAGACGTTTTGCGTTCATTCGATTTTTCGATATCAAGGACCCACAAAACATGAATTCTGACTACACAAGGTGTTAGAGGAAGTAATTTATTATACAGGATAAGTCACATAACTTTAGCACCTCCTGCAATTTTTCAACGGTAGAAGTTATTGCAATGCAGTTTTCACGGATGTGCATGAGGGAATGGGACTAATTGATACATGTATTCATTTCTATTTTATCACTTCTGTTTTACGAGATATTGATGTAACTTTGTTTTTCAAATGGAACTATACATATTTATAGTCTATCATGACGAGCGTAAAAAGACGTATCCAATGATACGTTATAAGATCGTTATATTATTTTAACGTATTGTTATAAAATTTATCTACTTTTTCATTACCTGGGCCAAGCATTAAGAGTTTTTGTTTCGAAAATTCGCGGTTTTTTCCCCATTGCATTACAATACTTTCTCTATGCTGCATAAGCAGTAGCGAGAAAGTAAAATTAGAAGAAATTATGCTCTCTAGATCGCCGAACATCATTACTTTGATTTTCACACTACATTCAAGCGATATTTGCGTTGGACGGATTTTTGAAGTCAGAAAAGCTATATTATACATACATGTTTTATGTCCATTAATTACAGAAAATGAACAATGATTAATTGATTAAATCATGAAAAACTGACGTGAATGTGGTGTAAATATAAATTCCATACACATCTTATTTTCAGCGTGAATCCTTGCTTCTCGAAATTCCAGGATATGTCCCAACCTTGCAAGCTATTTTCCAACATATCGAATTATGCGGATTGGATGTTTACCTCATAACTTCATGCAATTGAATTAAGTGCATGACATCTTTAAATGACGTCTTGTACTTAATGCACATAATGTATTTGCTTTGATGTCTGTGTAATTGCTGAGTAATAACTCGAAGAGGAGGAAAAGTTTCGGTGTGCCGCGCAAAAGAAGTGAATTGTTTTTAAAAAAGCTCATGATAATTTCAACATCTACAATTAGATAAAATGCATGGAAAAAGAATTTTATGACTTCATTACATGTCTCATGGAAGTTATATGAAAAGCCCTTCTTGTCTTTTCTGTCTTTATTAAACATAATTATCAAACAATATATTTACATTGATGTTTGATGGAAAATGCACAGTTTTATCTGGAGAGGAGAGGAAGAGAGAGAAAAAGAGAAAGAGGGAGAAAGACGGAGAGAGAGGGAGAGCGACAGAGAGAGACGGAGAGAGAGAGGAGAGAGCGGGAGAGTGCGGGAGATAGGGAGAGAGAGGGAGAGAGGGGGAGAGAGGAGGTGAGACGGGGAGAGAGATCCAGGGGTAATTTTCTCTCTACATCACCACAATTTTCTTACACGATCTATCTCAAGGTGCAACACTGAGTGAATCACGCGGGAGAACTGTCAATTTTTGGTGCAGGTTTTCAGTTATTTATAAGAAGTGAAGTGTTTCATCCGCATTATTTATATTTTTAAGTACAATATTACCTTGAAACTTATTAATAACTTTATGAACTTTAAGAGAATATGGAGAAACCAGAACTATGAGTAATAATAGAGAATGAAAGCTCACCCACATTTGACTTTTCACATTCTGAAGCCTTGAAATTTGAAAAAAAAAACTATTTTCAAATGAATGTGTCTAACAACTTATTCTTATTGAACTTAACACCTTATTAACATAAACATACAAAACAGTCGCTTTCTAATGTTTATAAAGATTTGCCTTCAAAACAATTAATAGATCAATTGCAGAAGTAGAAGAGAATACAAATCAGACTGAATTTGTGGAGTTTGGAACTTTTAAAAAATTAGGGGACAAAATATGGAAGCGTAAGCTAATCCGGGGAATTAACAAATGTAGTTGTAGACGATTTTGCGACAGAATTTTCGAAACTAATTGAGAATGATTTTATATTAGAATTACATGATAATGCTGAAGAAAAGCTTACACATTGGTGATCGTTTATGGGCATTTCTGTGGATATTAGCAAAAAAGTGTTAAATGTAGCTGTACTAAATTCTAAATATTCCCACCATCATATCTGCAAGTTTTTTGTTTTTTTACGGCGATTGCAATTTTTAAATTGCAATATTACCAGTTTATATCCCGTATGGAGGTAACATGCAAGGCCATTGAGAGTTGGGAATTTTTCAACTGGAGTTCATTATCAGCTACTGTTATTCACTGGTATGTCCAATGCCAGATATTGTAAGAAGAACTTATTAGAACAAAGCTATGCATGATATTTGGACATTTTCAACGCATGAAAATACTTTTAAAATAGTTTACCGCGTCACCAACGACTCATCTGGTAATAAAGAATCAAAGAAATCAATATACATAACGTGACAAAAATTTAAATTTAAAACAAAATTATCAGATATGAAACTCCATTATCAAAAAAGTTAAAAACGGAATGCTACCTCTTCACCATTCCATCTTCCATCGGACCATTTTTTTAAACTTTTGTTTTGTTATTTAAAGTCGCATCAACATCTAAGTCATTAGCGCCCACTATTGGTGTTAACGGTATGGTAACTATAAAGATGAAACGAAATGGTGATGATAAGGGGTGAAAGGATGTACTCAAATACAATCATGCCCGAGGTACAATCGCAATCCATCGGTCCGAAATCGCTACGACACTACTGCCACCTACTGACCGATGGAGCCGATCTCAGCCATCGGATCGGCTCCATCGGTCCTGCTTTTGACGCAACTTACGAACTGTCGAAAGAGCGGGAAAGGCCTTCACATGCGTACTAGTGCGTCGAAGCCTCTCGGATTCTTCATTGGATTCCCCCTTGTCACCTTGTGTGTGTCTCCCGACCTCTCGGTGCCCTTGTGTTGTTTGTATCCCGTCCGCGTGTTCATACAAACAGGAAAGCGTTCCCACAAGAGGCCGGCGCCGCCACATTAACTCGAGGTTTTACGGCTTCGCGCCGAGCAAAGTGGCGCCATTATTTCCGGCCCCCGCCGCTAAGAAACTGATAGCGCTGACAGCGGCGCATATTTTTTCCTCGACGCAGCGGATTTTGCTGCAAGTGGCCGGGTCCACTTCGATCGGAAAGAGTTGATACTCATGACCGACGTGCGAGAATTGGACTATTTCTGCGAGTCCTTGAAAACGAAATGGCGTTATTAGTGTGGTTAGTTTACAGTCATTTCAATGGATGATATACAGATAATCAAACCGAACAGATCACCAAGACTCACTTATTTGAATGTAGATTATGGTAAATATTTTGCTGGAATTAATCCACTAAACGATGTGCGCTTATAAGCAGTTGTTTCTGATCCTTGCCGGGGTGATCACGACATTGTGATTCGTAATTTTCCCAGACTTATACTACAACCAAAATCCTCTATTCACTTACATTATGGTAAATCATCAATGAAATCATTTCCTAAATGGAAACAAACATTATACGATTCCAGAGACTCGTTATCTACAAAAGCAGTTTTACGTTCTCTCTTATACTTACATCGTACAGAGTATTGTAATGGTGTCAGAAATCTCGAATTGTGGGATCTGGATATCTTGTTCCTATATATAGTAAATATCTTCCTCTAATGTGTTGTGTAGTCAAAATTCACAACTTGTGGGTCCTTGATTCGGAAAAATTTATTCACGGTGTATCCTTCCGCCTGTGGTCAACACTAGCTCCTAATTCGTTCAGACGATTTTCTTCAAAATTAATATTCGCGATCGATCTGGCCGAACTAAACATCCTGTAAATTTGAAACGGATTTTGGAGTTTTGAGGGTACTTTACACGAAAACATTTTCAAATTTTTCTCAAATAAGGGCTCCAAATTCTAGAATTAATTGTTTTGCTCTCGGATAGAGCAAAATACGATTAAAAATAGCGCGGATTTATTTTTAGTTCAACTCACTGAAATTTAAAAATTTGCAGAAGTCCAAAACTTATTCGGTGTCTTTCTACAACTACACTATTAAAGATGTATATTTTTCCTCAATGAAAGTTGCTCTTCAAAGATAATGTTCCAATAAGAATATATACAATTTTTCAAAAATGTGAGTAGTTTTTGAGAAATTTTGCTTGAAATGTGGACCATTTTTCAACAATTTCTAAAAAACACGGGTCCAATTTTTTTCTTTATGTTTTTTTAGAATAAGGCAAAGAACGCTGACAAAAATAGCGCAGGTCACATTTTGTATATTTTCGAAAATTGCAAAAGTCTGACATTACAAAACTAGAACATTGGTTATAAATATTTTTTCCGTAATGGAATTTCTTCTAAGAAATTTATCTTTAAATAAGGTCATGTACAATTTGGAAAAATTAATAGTTTTTGCATAATTTTTATTGAAGTAAAGACAGTTTGTAAAAATATTTTTTCTTCATAAAGGTTCAACATATTTTCTTTATTTATTCCTCAGATAGAGCAAAGAACGTTCAAAAAATTGTTAACTCTCATTTGGAACTCCCTGAATTTTCAAAAATTACAAAAGTTACAAAAATACGAGAAAGAATGTGTTGTGGTAGCACCACTATTAGTTTACTGTTGGGACACGAAACTGCCACAGGGCACCAATGAAAACTGTGAAATGGGTGTTCGTATCGTTTCTATGTTCACTAGAAATTGAATTGTAGTATTGCAGTGTGAGTGGGTAGATTGTCATTGTTCAGGAGGATTAGACACCTGTGTCTTCTGTGGCTGGTTACGACTCTTTCACAAAAGTTTCATTTGCACATTGAGAAGCGGTTTTGCCATTACGAAATCTAGAAGCGCCAGTTGTTGATTTGTTGAGAAACATTATTTTCCGTTCAAAAAACGTAATTCACGGATATTACCAGAAGTTAAAATAATTTCCGAATCATACTTGTATAAACTCTTTTTAACGAAACCCAAAGTACAGAGATTTTTATTTATTTATTTTTCTGTATCTTCTAATTTGAGACAAACATAGGTATAGATGACAACGGAAAACGCATCAAAGGTATAGAATAATAACTAAAAACCAACTAATAGAAATCGATAAAGATTAATGAGTGGTAAAACAGTTTTTTTTATTTGAGAGAGTTTTCGTAGTAAGGAGAGAGAGTATCAACGATTATGAGTTATAAGGTAAACCTACCAAATTCAGATCAAGTCCACCTATGAATGAGAAGATGCAAAATATTATTCTTGAACTCTTCTTAATGCAGAGGTATACTTTATCCTACAATAGAACAACTTCGCTTTTTTTCGTGGCACCCTTAGATTTCATTAGCACATGATAACAAGCGTGAAGCGACGAGAACATAAATATGCTGATAGCCCTACGTTACATGACAATGTTTTTCGTAAATGTAAAGTTTTCACGACGCCCGCCTATTAATATTCCGCCTCCACCGCGGGAGAAGCGAGGTGACACACCGCGAGGCCATTGTGTTCCGTTGCTTTGGCCCTGCGGAGCGGAAAAGAAAGCGGCGCCAACACGGGATGTGGGACGAGCGCGACTGGCGCCTGGAGGCCTCGAAATCGCGCTCAAGCGTTCCGGCCAGCGGCGAATTCCCCGATACACCGCGTATACCGCCGATATACCTAGTAATTCCAAGTGTATAATAAACATTTCGTAAGTTTGGTAATCCTATTGAGATTTTGGAAGCTTTAAAACCAGCAGAGAACATAAAGTACTTGGGAACAACAATAGGGAAACAGGATTTTTATGGAAAGGAATGTGAAACCCGACTCATTAAAGGAAGAAAAATTTTAGGAGTCCTAAATCCAGTGATCTGGGATCCAAATACAAGCAAGAAAACGAAAATTAGAATATATAAATGTATGATTGAAAGTGTGACATTGTGTATAGCAGAAATATGGCAACTTCCAAAACAACAGAAAAGAAAATTGAGATCCCTGGAAACGGATTTCCTCAGAAAAGCGGCAGCAATATCTAGAAGGGAAAGTATTAGAAATGAACGGGCTAAGGAGATAATGAATCTGCAACATGATATTCTAGAGGAAATTGAAAAGAAACAACTCACTTGGTACGGATATGTACAGCAAATGGTTGAGAAAAGACTCCCCAAAAGATCATTTGAATGGCAACCAAGTGGAAGGAGAAAAGAGGAAGTTCAAGACGAGAGTGGAACGACCAGATCAGAAACATAATCGAGAAGTGGAAATTACCTCCTGATTCCTGGAAGAACAGAGAAGACTGAAAAAGAAGATTAATCGCCGGAAGACCGAAGTAGCGGTTAAGTAACCGGCAAGAAGACGAAGAAAGCTTTAAAACATGCGAAAAAATTACTTTGTTTTGCTTCCGAGAGGCAGTCAGTCTTCCGCATCCATAAGCGCTATGAAGTACGGTAGAGTGAGAAGTTTCAAACAGTTCTTAATGCTGTCCAGAGAAGTCGCTAGCGCAGCCGAAGTCACCGCATGCCAGCCGCGATAACCTAGGGCTTCTGATGTTTCATGGGCGGGGAGAGGGGAGGATACACCTCCGGACGGTCGGTAGGCACCGCAAACTATTGCGGTGAAATCCTTCTCTGATCGTTCGTGAGTTACGCTTCTTTCAATTTTTTGTGAAAATGGAGTGTGTTAATTATCCAGAAGTTAGTGGTTTGTGTAATTGTCTTATATAACAATTATTAAGGACGGAATTTCATATTATTGGGATTTCAAAAAAGCTCAAAATAAGAAGCAATGGTAGAGGTAGCTTCCCTAAAGTGCGGCATACTTCAAATAATGTTCAGGATTCGCCAATGGTTCTGAGGCTCTCGTTTGCAATCTTGCAGTATATTCCACTTCATCGACGGGGAGAGGTGGTTCAGGGCAGGTGTGTCACTGCAGTGCCTCTGACCGGGAGGTCCTAGGGTTCGAGTCTCGACGGTGGCAGGATTTGAACACTAGCTAGACAGCTAGGTCGAATTTAACCGCAGACTGGAGGAGAATTCTTGCGGCCGGCTGCTCTGATCGGTAGTTTTCTGTGGTTTCTCCGATCAATACCAGGCGAATGCCGGAGCAGTTCCCTAACAAACAGGCCACGGACCGCGCGCGATGTTTTTCACATTCTGTGTTCTATCCTCACCTCTTAATTACACAAACTTACACTTACACTATACTACCACATATGTCGGGAGATTTGTCGGGGGCTTAGAACTTGTCCCGGCTGAAGCGGTGCCCCGCTGGCGGGTAATACCTGATTGGGGAAAACCCCGCTAATCGATGGTAGGTCGGCGCCGGATCTCGCCATCCAACGGGGAAAGATCACTTCCAGCTCTCGAACAAAACATACAATACACTTACGGGACTAATGACTTTAGCAGTTGACGCGCCTGGAATCACCAATGAATCAATCCAGTTCAGCGATTGACATGTGCTCAGTATGTCTCTACACTGCGAGGTACTAGTTTTTTATGACGAAATATGTGATTTGAGCAAAACATCGAGTTCTTTACTCTTAACGAAGGAGGAGAATAATTGATAACGCAATATACTCTGAAATAATAGATGTGGTATGCGCAATAGCAAAAGAATTGCTTACGTTCTTTCACTGAAAACTACTATTAGTACTTGAAGGATGTGTAAACAAAACTAAGAAACATATTTCAAAAATACAGACAAAAAACAATTTAACAATTCTAAAAGTAGCTTTATGCAAAGCAAATTCTTAATACGCACACCTTCAACGAAATTCACATTTCAATACGCTTACAAAGGGACTCTCGAAATGAAACGCATTTTCTAATTAAATAGCAGCTGCGAATAGAACAGTTGGACGTCTCCGGTTCTTAGGTGTTGTGGCGCTTGACGGTAAACGTCATACTTTACCGATTTCTGTAGAAAGTAGTCGTTAAAGTAGGGGCCTATAAACGTTTTGTTGAGAACACGGCCCCAGACCTTAATGCTCCACTGCTTCTGGTTCTCAATTTCTCGAAGTCAGCATGGACTCTCCACCGTTCAGTAATGCTTGTTGTGTGATCATAATTCGTGAATATACAATTATCAGTAAGCAATGCTCTTACGAAAACCTAACCATCTCGCACACGGTGTAGAGCAAAGCGATAGAACTCAATACGCTTTTGAACGTTGTCTCAAGAAATTGTCTGATAAAATAAAATGTGGTTGACTGATTCATTGATTGATTATTTCGGTTTTCCAGGCACGTCAAATGCTGTGATCGTTAGTAGAGAGAGGATTTTTATGTCTTGAAAAATCGTGAAATATGCTTTCATAAATATGCATTTATGATCTAAAAATTCTTAAATATGTCATTTAATATGCAATTGACATTCACGATATTTCATTTCCTGTATAAACCTTTCTTGATAAAATTCGGGATGCTTGGAATAGATATATTTATTTGCAAGCATAATATAATTTACCTTACTTCACGGGAGTAAGGTAATAATCATCTTAGTGAAGTACGTTGTACGTCTTGTTGCATTTCTTCTGCCTGATTTTAAAAGATGAATTACCAAGAAATATACTACATTTGCAAAAGTATGTTATCATCTATAAAAAACATCGCAAACTGTGGCAAGCTCTTTCTAATCAATGAACGCTCACAAGAAAAAATATTCTATAAAAAGATTAAACGTTTAGAGATAAGTCTCTATTTGAACGAAATATGCAAAATATGCGCCTATTATTACACGAATACCAAGAGGCAAAATCGACCGAATATGCACAAGTATGCACTAACATATTAATCTAACTGGCATCCAATTCTTAGTAAATATCGAGAAATTTCATTTAGTTATGTCCAAAAGCAACGGACAAGAATATGAAATCCGCTCCTTTGTCATTAGTCCCGTAAGTGTGCTGCATGTCACATGCGTATCACGGGCGATGGCCCATGTAGTAGGCTCCCCCCCCGCTAAATGCTGAGATCGGGCGCCGACCTACACTCGCGTCGACATGTGGGGTTTCCCTCCTCCAGTTATCTTCCTAGAACAGGGAACCGTCTCAGCTGGGACAAGCTCAAAGCTCTCTTAATTTCGTGTAAGTGTGTGTGCGTGTGTGAGGGATGAGGACTGGACAAGCAAGACAAAGAAATTATTCGTGGCCCGTTTGATAGGGAACGGCTCCAGCATTCGCCTCGTGTTGATCGGAGAAACCACGAACAACTAACGATCAGAGCACCCAGCCCCTAGAATTCTCCAGAAGGCGGCTAAATTTGATCTAGCGTCGAAAATCCACCACCTTCGAACTCGAAAACTAGAACTTCCCGGTCAGAGGCACTGCGGGGACATCCGTTGATTCCCTAAGCCAACAACCAGTTGAAGTGTCGTATGGGTGAAGATTGTTACCCTTTGAAGGACACTCGAACGAATAATACCGGATCCTCCGGAAATATCTTAAGAACTGAAATGAAATATGTTGGGTTCATTTTTCGTTGTTTGAACCCGTTTGTTTCACTCACATTTCTTTGCGTTCCAGTCGCCTTTTTGAACGAGGCTTCTGCAGAGTCTCAACCGTTGGGCGTCGTCGATCTGGGAACCTTTCACCGCAAAGTACTGCAGATATCTTAGCACTTCTACCACATTCACCACACATCAGAAATACGTTGATTTCCCTCATTCTTGTACATTTTCCCGGATGTTTCTACGTATTTTTATTGCGCTTTGAAGCGTTTACGGATTTCGAAGAGATGCAGTTCAGTTTGGTTGCATTTCTTTTGAAAATCGGCCTTTCACTCTATCGACGCCGAGACGTGCCATCGCTACCTTTTACCGCTGCGCAGGGCCAATGCAATAGGACGGATTTGCCTTGCAGAAAGTGCCACCTCGGCATTTCTCACACTGGAGATGAAATATTACAGTGGGTAGAAGTCGTCAACATTATCTGTACTAATAAAAGTGAATTCAACGACACGTAACCGACATCGGTATCACAAATATATGAATAGATACGACATTTTTGCAAGCTCTTTTTCGCGATTGTCGCAATGTCCTTGCGATTTATATCACAAAAATGCGAAAAATAAATAATTTAAGTGTTGGTAGATGCACCACGATTATTATTTTCGCCTGACGCTAATAGCAGATAGGTTCCTAATGTATTCCGTCAGAGGCTGTGTGGTAGAACTGATACCTAATAGATTTGCTAGAGATCAGTAGCAGTGCGTAAGATCAGTTTTAATCTAATAGCAATGAACTTTAAAATAAAACGGAAGAAAATTATATTAGTTTATTAGAAATTGAGCTAATTACATTCAAAATAATAATCTGAAACACCATGGTTAATATAATATTGATCTTGTAACTCTGATCGGATATGAAGAAATCCCGGGCAACGCCGGATATTTTGCTAGTTTCTCATGTTATGTTTCATAGCACAAAATAAATATTTATGAACACATCGCATCATCCTCGTTATCAATGGCTTAAGAAGTCTATCCAGGTTCCATTTAAAAAGCAGAAGTTGCGTCGATATATCAACAGTATAAAAGTCTATAGAATAATATAAGACTCGTGTTACGTGAACCTTGTGTAACGTAGTAGTCGTATTAGCAACAGAAGTTGTTGAGAAAGAGGAAACAAACAGAATACTTTGAGGGGTCGAAGTGAGAAGAACTTATTATAGCCATATAGCTACTCAGATCCACGATAGCTGTGATAGACTAGCTGTGGATAGTTTTCTGGAATATTTCCACAAGTACTTGTATTGGATCGTTCGAAATATTGTGAAGTAAGTACATTTTATTATTGCTTTAAGAAAGAATTCAATTTCTTACGAAGAGTAGGTGGATGGTCAGCTGGACGTATTGCTGATGACTGCGACGTTACCATCTCAATCGCGTTGTTACTGAAAACCGCAACTCAATTTCTACAACGGTTCAAATGAGCCACAGAAGTCTAGGCTATTTTTGGTCTGGAAGATAAAGCGAAATATTGTTTTATGCTCGCGTTACACGACTGAAGTTGCAATTCTTTGTGTAGTTGACAAAAAATGGATAATCTATTTCGATGACAAAACAATTAACTTTACTCAAATAGATAAATTTTGCACTAACAATTATTATTATCGTTAAAAAATTGAGGAGTGGTCAGTAAATGCCCAAGAGAGAGCGTGTATAATGTAAATTCGCTACTGGGAATTAAGTGAATCACAGAGTAATGACAGTCGTTTGTTCTCCTAGGTTCAGATACTTTATATCAGCCTTTAGAGAACCAAGACATCATTTTCTTTCCGGCACTCCGGGGCCACTTCCGTTTCGTTGATGAATGCTAATAGAAAAATAAAACACAATCGACTGCCGCTTATTCTCTAGGTCAAAATAATAATTCAGTTTTCATCACTAATTACTAAAATAACATCGCATGTAGGTTTCCGGAGGTTTATGTAAGACGTGTTTCTTCGCTGTATTGTGTTCATCTGTCAAATGGTGAGGCGCTCTTCGGGATGAAAAGTCCTTGACTGGAAGAGAATCGTTAATCCTGAGCCGCTTCAATGTCCTCAAATGTCACTCGGTTATTTGTCGAACCAATTTTTCACGGCGGCCATGTTTTCCTGAGTCCCCGCGGTTGTCGAGTGCCACTTATCTCCTCGTTTTCCATTGACGGTGTCTAATAAATCCCCGAATCCATTAAAAGTTGTCTCCGAAAACCCGTTGCAAAAGCTCAGGTGTTCGTGCTTCGTGGATGCCACTTTTAAATCCGTTGGAAATGTTGTTGCTAATGACCGGTCTCTGGGAACTTGTCCATTAACCCTCCCTTGACATGAGATGCGTTGGAAAATTTCGAATTCGGTACCAAATGGGCGCCCAGTACTATAAACTATTTTTAACTCTCATAGTCGTTGGCAGGGTCCCACAACAACACTCTGTCATGTATTCCGCTTCTTGAGTCTTTCGAGTGTGAGCAAATTTGGGATCTATGACGAGACACTGTTATTTTGACAGACAGCTAAAGCTATTATTATTATTATTATTATTATTATTATTATTATTATTATTATTATTATTATTATTATTATTATTATTAGTGTGTTATTTTTTCAGGAGTTCCAGGTTTGAGGAGCCGTTAGGCATATCACATTCCTAGCTTTACATATTTTAGAACCGTGCGAACAGACCGGCAGGTTTCAAGGATGATTGACCTTTGAACTTTTAGAATAATTTTGTGAGGAGGAATTTTTCCAAATAAATCTTTAGATTTTTGTTAACAAGATCAGTTGCTATAATTACAATCGGTATAATCTCAACAAACTCAAGTTAATATTATAATAATAGTATCACATAGTAACAATAATTATTATTGTTATTAATAAATAAAAATGATAAAAAATAAAGAAAAAGTTTCGAAATATGAAAATTTATGAACTATAACATGTTTAGAAATTAAATGCTACTAAAATGTACCCACTCATGATATGGGCGCAAGGCCTGATCAGTAAAAACTTCGTTAAAAACTTAATAGAACTTAAACTATCCAAAACCGTTCTCAACATAGGACAGCGCGCAATTTTATTGCAAAAAAACCATACTCTCGCCTTCGGGAAGGGTGACCTTCGTGGCGTCAAGACCTGCATGGAGAGGAGAGGCTGAGAAGGGTGGCAGTGAGGGATAAGAGGCATAACTACAGCAATTCATGGTCTTGACACAGACGTCACACTAAGAAACACAAATTTCAAAAATCAGAATGTGAGATTTTTTCCATTGATTTATCTGAATTTAACTTGTCTTCTACTGAAATTTTAAAACATCCATCATTCCAAAGAACGATAATAAAAACTGGTAGCGTATGAAAGATGATAATAATAAGTATCGTTTTCAAACTGGACAAAAATCTAATCACCGTCTCTTCGTTGGTAAATTTCATTTTTAATTAAGATGATCACATGTACATTTCGCAACCAGACGACTACTGCTGTTCATAAATGGAAAAGAAAACAGTGCACTTCCGTCTTCTGCGGCGGATTTTCAAGTTTGTGGTTGTACGTGGCGCTCTGAAGTGTGCAACTCTCCAATCAGTATTAGCATCCGCGTCTGTAGATATGCATTTTTCTTAAAGTTTGGTAAATTTACTTTGATAGAACTGTCACGAGTATTTCAACATTTTTATTGCTTTGTTGGTTGGTTAGTGGTTCCAGGCGCGTCAACAGCTTAGGTCATTCGTCTCGTAAGTGTAGTGCATATTGTTTCCTAGGGAGATGGCGGTGATCTTCCCCCGCTGGATGGCGAGATCCGGTGCCGACCTACCGTCCGCTAGCGGGGTTTCCCCCTAACCAAGACTCTCCCACCAGCAGGGCACCGCCCCAGCCGGAACAAGCTCTAAGCTTGCGACCGGTCTGCCGCAGTGTGTGGTTGTGTAGTGCATGTTAGCGTTAAGTGTGTGTATGTGTATGTGTATGGGGAGAGGATAGGTCAAGGAAGAGGAAGGAAATATCGCGCACGGTCCGTGGCCCGTTTGTTAGGGTACTGCTCCGGCATTCGCCTGGTGTTGATCGGAGAAACCACGGAAAACTACCGATCGGAGCAGTCTGCCGCTAGAATTCTCCTCCAGACAGCAACTGAATTCGACCTATCTGAAAAGCTAGTGTGGAAAATCCTGCCGCCGTCAAGACTCGATTCTATGACCTCCCGGTCATAGTTGCTTTGTTCTTTTGGTACGTGTTTTAATAGAAAGTTTATTAACAGTAAATAATAAGAGAAAATGTCTACCTATTTATTATTTGATGAATTAATCGAGATATTACAATGAAAATCTTTAATTATTCATTCGCTTCCCATGTTTTAAAATAGCGTGTTTCTGCACTGAGCTCGATTCTTGTAAGTTTGAAAATGACCTTTATTATTATGTTCTTCCACCACAATTATTTTTATTTTGTTCTTTCTGATTATCGTTGCTTTAGAATTTCAGAAGAAGAAAAGTTCAATACAGATGAACAATTGGGAAAAAAATCTCTCATTCTGATCGTTTATATTGATGTTTGTAAATATGTTCTTCATGTCAAGACCATGAATCGCTGGAGTTACGCCTTCATCCTTCAGGGCTACCCCGTCACACTCCTCTCTCCACGAAACAGTCTCGACACCGCGAAGGCCACCTTCCCCCAACGGCGACTGTTGCAAAGGCTGCTACAGGACATGCCCGTTTACTTGAAAATCTCATGCCAGAAAAAATCTAATTTTATACTGAAATTATTATCAAAATAGTAACATATACATCATTTTATTCCTATTTTCATGAACTATCCATTGCAGGTGAAAATATATATAATTTCATTTAAAAAATCAAAGATGACGAAATTTCTCGAAAACTAAAAATATGGACAATTTCTCTACAGCATATTACTTGCCCCATGATTCCGCATTGTTCAGCGAAAACTGCATTTTGATATTCCAAACCGTTTAGAAGTTATGAGGGTGGCCCATAACCTCTAGGTGAAACACCTATACATTCTTTAGTCTAGCCAATGCAAAATGTCAACCTTTCTTAAATGTATACGTGTTTTTGACCTGAAATGAAGAAAGGGGCCTACGTGTAGGTAAAAAGATTTTCGATATAACGGAGGTTAAAGTAAACAAACAATAATGCACAGGTACTTCATCTACCTAGTTCTCTTTGCGTTTCTCTCACATAGAGTGATTCCCTAAAGTTCTTTTTTGTCATGTTTCAGAAACAGCTGTAAAGTAAAACATTAATATATCTCTCTCTGTTTCTGATTTGATGTATTATGTTTGTACGGAATCAAGCCACCCAACCAAAGGAACAGCAAAACAGAAGAATGCTGGCGCCGAAAAAAAATTGATACCAATTGATTATCCTAAGTAACGTATTTTATAATTATTGTGACTTATGTTATAATTATTGATTATAATTAATAATCAACGTATATTTACGTAAAGGATCATGGTCAAATAATTGGAGAGTTTTTTCCATTCAAATCTATAGAAATCATCCAAACTTATTTCCTAAGTCCATTTACATGACAGAATTTGTGTGTATACCTACTTTAGAACTTTTGCAACATCTATTTTCACATTTACTCGTCAATGTCGAGTTGAATATTGAAATTTCGTGGTTGGGACCTCACCAGTCCATATGGCATACTTTTCCATGTAATAATCAACCAAAACCTGAAAATCGATTTTTTGTCACACGCTTTCTTCATCCCAGGTCACATATACGTACGGCTTGTCTTGATTATTTGTCGCGTAACTGCTTTTAAAGTATTTCTACTTAATTAAATAAGCGCATTTCGCATGTGTTCCATTTACCCACGTGCTTCCTCTGTTTGTTAAAAAAGGACGCGTTGCAGACTTTAATTTCTTGGGTATTTATCTGGAGTTCTTTCACATGCCACCAACGAGATATCGCACAGGATTTTCCTTGCTTGGGGAATCCACCACTCGTAATCAGTTTCGAACCAGACAACTTTTGAAGTTTTGAAAGTATGTGAGTGCTAACTTCCATTACACTAAGGCCTGACAGATTGTGAAAAATTCATGAACTTGCGTATATGGTTAGTTTTTCAAGATGTGACTCGTAAGAAAGTAATAATTAATATGCTGAGATCAGTTTGTTATCGAGTCGTTTGCTACGGCTCCAAAGTAAGAAAATAAAAATAAATAATTGTTTCAAATCTTTCGCGTGGTTGATTCAGCTGAACACCATAGATTGTACATACTCCACACTCATTTCTTGAGGCTGCACGTCAGACTTTCTTACTTTGTTGATTTTGTTATATTTTGTGCAGTAAGTAAGTGTTTTGTGCATTAAGGGGACATGTTAAACAGGTGAAATCAGTTGCCCACAAGTGAGATGAAAACATTATATATATATATATATATATATATATATATATATATATATAATATTATATATCATATACATATTATATTATATTATTATATATAACACAAAAAAATTAATTAATAATGTGATCGTGAGACATTAAAACTTGACTTTACTTACATTTGAATGATTATTTAAACTTATAATTTGTCTTGGACATTAATATCCGGATTTTAAATTGGGACGTGTATTTTCAAACGCTTGCAGTTTAACATTGGCGCTCAAAAAATTGCTGATTTTAAGAGAACGAACAATTTAGTACTGGTACGGTCAGTACTGGATGATACCGGTGAGATACGGCAAGATGAGCGTCACAGGCAGTCACTTGTTCATTTTGCAGTGGCCACAGGGGGCGCTGATCTCGCTCGAGGGCGATGCAAGGTCATTCGGATCCTCTCCTTGGGGCAAAGAGGCTTACTGCCCGCTTTCGCGAGATCACTCGCATTAATTGGCGAATTGACAGTTGAGTGTGCGAAGATTTACTACACTATAAACATGTATTACGGCTAGAATTTTCATGATTTCTCTTATTTTATTTTATCAGGTTTACTTGTTCCCTAAATATACACACATTCTTACTAAAAAAAAAACTAAAATAGGATACTTCTACATTAGGGAACACTTCTGCAAATTTCGCCATTTTTGTGATATTTTAACGATTTTCGGTCATACGTCATGTTAAATAAATAAAAAATCTTTCCAATTTCATCCTTTACATATTGTTTGGATGCTACAATAGTGGTACAACTCAAAAAAATCATGTTTTGAGATAAATGAGTTTGAATTATAGAAATACGAGATATGAGCCGTTGTTTTGTCGTGTTTGAAAACACAACAAAACAACGCTTCAAATATATTACTATAATGATGCCAAATGATGTCGTAAATACCACACCATATCCTACAAAAAGGAATTTGAAGTGTTCAACTCGTATAGAAAGGCATCATTCTTGCATTAACACTTTTGTTCTTTGTTGGAGGAAAACCCGTAAAATACGCTGCTGTTGCTGCTGGAAGATCAATCAATATGTAATTCTGGAGATAGCAATACATCAAACTTCGTATTTTTTGAATTGGGCCATTATTGCAGTTCACGAGCGATATACTAGGGCTAGTATTTTCATTATATCTCACATTTTCTTTCAGCATGTTTATTGGTTCCCACAACGTACACAAATTGTGCCTATAAAGAATCTAAAATTGGATGCTGCCTTGTTAGGGAACAATTTTTCATATTTCGACACTTTTCATGATATTTTAAAGATTGTCTTGTCGTCATATTTTATTTTAAATAAATAAAAAATCGTTCCAATTTCGTCCATTTCATATCCCTTATATAAATGTATTTTATAGATGATACAAATAAATTACAGTCACACCGATCAAGTTAAATAATCTCGTCCAAAATTGTCGTGAATCCAGCTTCTTATACCGAGAAAGGTGTGTCAGGGCATCAGCTGATGTCACAGCAGAGTCTTTGACCGGGAGATCCTAGGTTCGAGTCCCGACGGTGACAGGATTTTCGATACTAGCTAGATGCCTAGATCGAGTTCGGTCTCTGTCTGGAGGAGAATTCTATCGGCCGGCTGCTCTGATTGGTAGTTTTCCGTGGTTTCTCCGATCAATTCCAGGCGAATGCCGGAGCAGTACTCTAACAAATGGGCCACAGACCGCATGCAATCTTTCCTTCCCATTTCTTGTCCTATCCTACCCCTTACACACACTTACCCTTGCATACACTACACTACCACACAAGCCGGGAAACCGGTCGGGAGAAAGCGGTACTCCGCTGGTGGGAGATACCTGGGTAGGGAAACTCCTGCTAGTCACCGGTAGGTCAGCACCGTATCTCGTCATCCACCGGGTCAAGATCACCGCCACATCCCGAGCAGAAAACATGCACTACACTTACGGGACCAATGACATTTGCCGTCGGCGCACCCGGAATCACTCGTAATCAAACCGGGAGCGGTAACTCAGTGCATCAACTGATGTCTCTTGAGCGCCTCTGACCGGGAGGTCCTCGGTTCGAGTCCAGATGGCGGCAGGATTTTCGACACTAGCTTTTCAGCTAGGTCGAATTCAGTCGCTGTCTGGAGGAGAATTCTAGCGGCCGGCTGCTCTGATCGGTAGTTTTCCGTGGTTTCTCCGATCAACACCAGGCGAATGCCGGAGAAGTACCCTACCAAACGGGCCACGGATCGCGCGCAATCTGTCCTTCCTCTTCCTTGTCCTATCCTCTCCCCTTACACACACACTTACGCTAACATGCACTACACTACCACATATTCCGGGACACCGATCGGGAGCTTAGAGCTCGTCCCGGCTGGGGCGGTGCCCCGCTGGTGGGAGAGTCCTGGTTAGGGTGAATCCCACTAGCCGACGGTAGGTCGGCGCCGGATCTCGCCATTCGTCGGGGGAAGATCACCGCGCATATCCCGAGAAAAAAACATGCACTACACTAACGGGACTAATGACCAAAGCAGTTGACGTGTCTGGAAACACGAAAAAATCAAATCAAATCAACTCGTCGAGCTTCTCGAGGGAGTATACCAGTCAACCAACTCGTCGTCAATCAATCATCGAGCTTCTTCGAGGGAGTATACCAGTCAGGTCAGTTCTACCCGTCCCGTGCAGCTGCAGCTCGGCAGGGCTGGCAGCGGAGAAACCGCAGGGAGGGGAAGATCGCTTCGTGGTCGACACTGGAGTTCCTGGGTGGGTGCGCCGCGCCGCGCCGGGAAATTACGTAGCCAAAGAAACAACGCCGCGGATTTCCTATCCTTTCAACCGCTCACTCCACTTCTCACTCTGTATTTGTGGGCAATGGCTCGTGGAGTTCTTGGGACTTGGCGCCGTTACATTCTCACCCTTACTTCGTAAGAAGAGAAAATATTGTAATTGTGTGCCGGAAAGAACGCGAATTTTCCACAGAAAAACTCTAATTGCCGGGCCCTAGTAACTTAAAAGTCGATAAATCTTGTTTCTGTATATATTACTTTCTCTAATACGGTGGGGAGCCGGAATCCATGTTTTGTGGGTCCTTGATTCCGAAAAATCTATTGCAGGCAAATGTCTGTCTCTCCACCCGTCTCTGGCCAATGTTAGCGCTTAAACCGTTCAGCTGATTCTCTCCAAATTTTATATTTCCCGCTTTATTTAAAAGAAATCGAGGTTCTTTGAGTTTCAAACGGATATTTTGATTTTTGAGGTACTTTACATAAAGCCATATTATTTACATTTTCTCACAAATGGATAGCATCAAGGACGCTTAAGAGAACGGTGAAAGTCTCATTTTCGGCGATCCCACTGAAATTTTAAAAATTACAAAAGTTCAAAAATTTTCGGCGTCTTCTTCAACTACTATTTGGAAGATATAATTTTTTTTCTAAACAAAATCGGTTGTTGAAGAAAGATCTTGAAATGAGGTCATGCACAATGTTTCGAAAATACGAGTAGTTTTTGCGCATTCTGCTTATTAAAAAAATTGTTTTCTCAAAAACTGCTCCAAAGTTTTTCTTTAAATTTTCTCCTCTTTTCTATAAAAAGTCGGTAAATAAGAAGTTCAAGTCTCGATGCTGACAAACTGTATTTTCGAAAATTGCAAAACTTTTCCATTTGAAAACTACAGAATAGAATATCCAGCTTTTTGCGTGATCTAAAAAATCTGCTCTAAAAATCATCTCTTTAAAAAGAACACGTACAATATTTTGAAAAAACTTGTAATTTTTGTATAATTTGTACTTGAAATTCTTCAATTCAAAAACAGCTCCAAATTTTGTCTTTATTTTTCCATGGGTATAAGAAGAAACTTAAGAGATGGCGCGTCTCATTTTCGTTCAACTCTCTCAATTTTCGAAAATAGCAAGTTCGGAAATAAGGCGAGAAAGTATGTGCTGTTATAGCTACCCCTAGTTTGATATGAAACAAAGTAATCATGACCTAAATGAACAGGAACGCTTAAGATAATTGCGCAGGTCTAATTTTCGTTGAATTCTCTGAATTGCATATTTAGAAATAGTGCTAGAACCTATGTGCAGTTGTAGCACCGCTAGTCTTTGACTTATCGCTGCTTGATGTTTGTCTGAGATTTTAAAGAACATGGATGCCGTATGAAGATAGTGGAGTCGCGAAACGATCGGGAAAGAATAATTGAGCGCGGGGGGGGGGGGAAGCTTCTTGAAGTTACTATTCTTGCAATACTGTTGAATTCAGTGGTGGAACTGCGAGAGAAAATATAATTAATTTTTCGGTGATCTGATTGATTGATTACTGATTCCGGGCGCGTCAAGATGATTAGTCCTTTTTTAAATTTATTTCTTCCCGTTCGATTTTCGTCTTGCGGGGATTTTGACGGGTATAATGAATTTACTTCACCATCCTCAGGAAAATGCGAGTCTCGGTATAACCCTTCACTATTTTTAAAATTTCATATTTGTATAACTTGACTTAGGGAAGTTTGCATTTATTGTTTAGAAGTGGAGGAGTGTGTTTTGTGCGAGATTTTGGCGAATGATTTTTTATGAATTAAGGACGTCGAAAGGGAAATCTGGATCTAATGCTTGAAGGATGATGAGCGTTTGACCGAGATTGAATATTGGAGTTGGGACATGCTGGGAGGAGAGAGTAATATTTTTGAGTGGTTTGTAAGATGAATTCTGAGAGGAGAGGTATTTGAAGCTCTCGGTGTATTTGTGAGTTTGAAATGAACCAGGGGGCTTTCAAGGTTTGTCTTAGATATTTGTTTTGATCTTTCTGCAAAATGGATAGGTTGGTTGGTTCTGTGTGATGATTAGTCCTGTAAGTGTAGCGCTTTTTTATCGCGTGAGATGGCGGTCTTCTTCTCTCGCTAAGTGGCGAAATTCAGCGCAGACCACCCATCAGCTTGTGGGATTTTTCGCCAACCAGGTATCTCCCACCAGCGGGGCACCGCCCCAGCCGGGACAAATACTAAGCTCCCGACCGGTCTCCCGGTATGGGAGAGTAAGTGTAAGTGTTGTTTGGAAGGGGTGAGGATAGGACAAGGATGAGGAAGGAAATATCACGCGCGGTCCGTGGTCCGTTTGTGAGGGTACTGCTCCGGAATTAGCCTGTAAATCGCCTGGTGGAGAAACCACGGAAAACTATGGATTAGAGCAGCCGGTCGACGGAATTCTCCAGCGGCTGAATTCGACCTAGCTATCTAGCTGTTGAAAATCCTACCACTGCCGGGTCTCGAATCGATGATTAGGAGTGCCCCTCTTCAACTTCCATATCTTGTAATGTATTTCAACTAGATCAAAACGTAAATAGACGTCTGTTTCTCTTCGCTTATAAGTCTAAGAGTTTTGCTGAGGTATATGCACGTACGCGAGTCCGGGAAATATTTAAATTTAATTACGTATGTGGAAAATCTCTTAACATGCTCTAACAATCAGTAAAAGAAAACTGCCACGAATGTGAATAGAAAGAAAAATGATTTTAAGCCGGAAACACGTGCACCGGTACGCATCTCGCATTCAAGTCTCGGTTTTAAAATAAACATAATATTTATCACACAAAAAGTAAATTTAATGTAATGTATATAGACTTTTTTTTACATAAGACCACATAACACTGCACTTCTTAATTTCATTTATTTCTCGTGGCGCACTATAATTTTTGTCGGCTGAGGACATCACAAAAGAAAGCGTCGACGCCATTTACAAGTTAGACAACTGCGAACGAACGAATGCAGGAAAGGAGTCTAATGGGCTCGAGGGCACAACGACCACAGAACCTTCAGTTACGTTGCCAACACTAGCTGTCACTTTGGCTCATCCTTAGGAAAATCGTTCTATACTTGTGAGTCTCACGTGAGTTACACACCCTCACTCCGGCAGATATGAAGTTAACAGAAGTTAAATTAACAAAATGTCTTCCCCTTTCATAACCCATCGTGAGTTGACTCTTGTAATCTCCTTTGTTGTATGCCCCATTTCAAATAGTTCTTGGAATTCACTTCTTTCCTCCTCTTACGTAACATACGCGAGCATCCACTGAGATTCACCCTGTCACGTTCAACCTTTAACTGTAAAATATATCGGATACGTAAAGATCTATTCAAGGAATATATAAAGGTATTTTAAATTCATATCTGGATTATCTTCCAAAAAGTCAACATAACAAACAAAATATAAGAGTCCTAAAAGCTGTTGGGTTCCTTCTAATCTTTCATAATTTTTCTTATTTCTTCTTTCTGCTCAAGTTGGCATCTGCTTTACAGGTAATGAAACAAGAGTGCATCATGCAACGCCGCAGGTGCATCTAACGTACCGCATGCAATTGCATGAGAACGTAAATCACTCTTAGAGTTCAAGAAAATCAAACGAACTAATGCTTAATTAATTTTCATAATAATCTCATCGCTCTGTGACAGCTTTCTATCGCTGATTGGGAAATATAAATGAGCTCTGAACCCGCCTGTTGTCTTGCAAAGACCTCGTCCGCGGGTCATAAGTCTTCTTCTTTTCAGCATACTCACTGTAATGCCGCACACTTGATAATACTAGATATTAAGCAGTCACGTGCAGTAGTAAAAAAAGTAATAAATAAAAGAAAAATTAAATATAGAATTAGAGCCGATAAAATTTGCATAAAATGCAATTAAACTAATCCAAGACTACACATTATTTTAATTAACTCTATTTCTTCATTAGCACATTTTATTTGCCCCCTCCTTTCCCAATTTCAACACTGAGCACTGTACTTAACAGCACTCTACTTACACACTTCCTCGTAGTAGATAGTAACTGTGGACTAAATATCATTGATATTAGACCTAATCTATATTTAAATATTGAGGGTGAGGGAAGGTTGAAACACTGTTGGGGATAAACTGTTTCAATTATTTATCGTTCAAATGAGAAATTAGTATTTCCTCACTCTTCCCATCAATTTTATAAGGACAGTAGTTTGACTACTCGTACCCTGCTGAGGGTGCATCATGTTTCATCAACCATCAGTTTTATGTCATAAAATGTCGAGCACCTGTTTCACTGTCTCATAAAGCCTTGCAAAATCTTACTTTCTGAGACAGTATAATAATAATAATAATAATAATAATAATAATAATAATAATAATAATAACAACAAAATCGACAAAATCACTTAAATACAGTTGATCATCTTTCTGTACACTTAATTTTTTGTAGACAACATTTTGCCATTTTTGTGCGTTGTCATTAATATGTTTTAGGTTAATTTGTAATTTAAAACGTATTCGTCAATGTAAAATAGACGATTTTTAAATAGACGCCAAATAAAATAGACGATTTTTCAGAAAAAAGGATATACATAAATTCACCTGGAGTGCCAGAGGCCACAGATCACTTATAGATTATATAATTGCAAATGATAAAATCTGTAAGCAAATAGACAATGTCCAAGTACACCGAGGAAGTGACATATACCTAGTGATTGCATCTATCACGATGATAGCAAAATGGAAGAAAATGAGGACAAGAAAAGAGACATGTCAAGAAATCTTCAAGGTGTACTTGTTAGAACATGAAAGTATCAAGCGATTTTATCAAAATCGATTACAACAGTATCTATTAAGTGTAGGCCCTACCTACTGTTAACGATGTGGATGAAGAATGGCAAAACATAAAGAATTGTATAGAGAGGGCTGCAAGCGAAACAATAGGAAAGAAAAAGAAGAATAGAAAAAGAAAGGGACTGAGAATATGGAACGACTGTATAGCAAAAGCGGTAAACGATAAAGAAATAGCATACAGAAATTTCCTACAAAACAAAACACACGAAGCAAGGGAGGAATACATACAAAAAAGGAATAATGCTAAACATTTAATTAGATCTGCACATAACGATTCATAGGATAGATTTATAAGTAATATAGAAAACGATTTACATGGAAGGCAAATGTTTGCTTATAAGGTATTTCGGCATCTAAATAAGTCAGAGAAAGATGTTGCAGATATACAAATCATTAATGAAGAACAATGGAAAGAACACTATAGAAAACTTTTGTGTACAGAAACCATCGATTCTCAAGAGGAAGAGCTTTGTTACAACAGTTCGGTGGACCTCATCTCCTTGGAAGAATTTAAGTTAGCATTAAAAACAATGAAAAACAGGAAGGCATGTGGCCCTGATGGTATTAACATGGAACTTTTAAAATACGCAGGACCTATCTGTGATTTTAGGTTGCTTCATCTGTACAATGAATGTTGGAAAAGATATAAAACACCTAATAGCTGGAAAACGACGGAGGTTATATCTATCTTTAAAAAGGGTCAAAGAAATGAGTGCGGGAACTATAGAGGTACTAGTCTCATGAATGTCGCTTATAAAATATTTGCAAAAATAATTAATGCTCGATTAAAAATCATTACATAAGTTAAATTACAAGAAGAACAATCGGGATTTCGGAAAGGACGCTCATGCAGTGACAACATTTTTAGTATCAAAAGGATTTTAGAAAAACGACGAGAAGTCAATATAGAGACCCATTTAGCCTTTATTGACTTCGAGAAAGCCTTCGACAGTGTGGATCGAGTCAAATTGTGGAATGTAATGAGTGAAAGTGGCTATCCTGAACACCTAATAAATACCATAAAAACTTTATATACGGGCACAAAAATTATAATAAACACTGGTACGAAGAAAACTGAAGAAATTTTGACAAATGGAGGACTCAAACAAGGATGTAGTTTATCTCCAACACTATTTAATATGTATGTAGATGATCTTATTAAAAAATGGAAATGTATAGTGGGTCCTGGAATGGAGTTAAAGAAGAACAAACATCTAAATGTTATTCTTTATGCAGATGACATAACAATATTGCAAGAAAGTGAAGACGAATTACAAAAAGCCGTATACAAACTACATCTACTGGGAGGGCTCGAATATAATCTCCGGATATCAAAAAAGAAAACAAAGGTTATGGCCCATTATGGTAAACACCCTGTTCGCTCAAAAATAGTAATTGACGATACAGTAATCGAACAGATTTCTAATTTCAATTATCTTGGTTGCGAGATCAGTTATGACAGAGATAAAGACATAGAGAATAAGACCAATTAATTTCAATCACTATGTGGCATAATAAACCGAACACTTCAGAACAAAACAAGGAAAGACACCAAAATAAAATTTTATAAAACAATGGCTGCTCCAGTTCTCATGTATGGAAGTGAATCGTGGATAGCAAAAGAGAGAGAGAAAAGTAAAATCCAAGCAGCGGAAATGAGATTTCTCAGGAAAGTTAAAGGCTGCATAAAACAAGATCACATAAGAAACGAAGATATCCGTAAAGAACTGGATATATATAATATAAATGAAAAGATAGAGGAATACAGAGAATCATGGAGACATCACATTGGAAGAATGGGTGAAGAAAGAATTCCACGCTTAGTGATGCAATACCGACCGAAGGGTAGGAGAGATGTCGGGAGGCCAAGGAAGAGATGGAGCTGAAGTGCAAGTGAAGACGGAACAGGCATTCATGCATAATCCCTGAAAGGGAGAAGAAGAAAATAGACGCAGAAGCTCGCTGCCATGTTATCTGATGGAACCATTCCGAATGCTGAATATGAATGTAAACGCAAAAGTTCGCATTTATCACATTCACCTTAACTTTAGCGTGCTTCCTCAACAACTCTCCACCACGGTTGACAGACAAATGCAACAAAAACCTGTTTTTGTTCGCCACATGTAAATGTAATTTAATTTGCATAGCATTAATTATTGCGGTTTCTCATAATCGCTAATAAAACCGTCGTTAAAATCAACCACCGTATCGATGTACAATGCGCGCAAGGTTTCTTGACGATTTGGTCTTCGAACAGCACGGACTGGTTAAAAACTTTGATCTCACTAGATACGACGTGGAAAGATTGCAATGGTTGCCTACCTTTGCTTTCCATTGAATTCAGTTCTCACCTTTCCTGTGTGTTCACTAGGTGTTTTTTAATAAATTGGGGACGGCTAATTTACCCATATTATTTTGCTTATTTGGTGGTATAACGGTTAGCGTACCGGGCTGTTGTACCCAAGTTTACGAATTCAAACCCGATCGAAGCTGTGGATATTTTAAGGGCGAAAAATCCTTCGTACACCTTCCTTCGGAGGGGAAGTAAAGCCGGCTGTCCCATGTAGTAGATTTACTGCATGTAAAAGATCCTCAAGCCTAAACGAACACTCTGAGCTTACTTCAAATCGCCTATTTCGTCAGCCAAGATATCTCCTTTCTCCACTAGATGTTGACAGGAGCGTAGCGAAATTTGCGTGGCCAGACGGAAGAGCGAGACTGAAGGTCCGAGTCTCGCCACGTAAAATAAGGCATTAACTAACTTGACTATTTTTGTTTATCTCTTAGTTTTATTATTTATATTTTCATATTTTATTGGTAATATTATTTTATTTGAATACTGGTTACGACTTGCTGTTGATGTAATGGTTAGAAAAGCTCAACACATAGTTGAAGTCCTTCGTCCCTAGAATTACAATTTAAATCAAAAAGTAAAAGACTAAAATGAAAAGATTTTTAGAGAACATGATACACCCGTACATTGATTGGTTGATTGATTGACTGACCGACCGACCGATTGATTGATTGATTGATTGATTGATTGATTGATTGATGTTTCCAGGCGTTTCAACTGTTACTTCTATCCCTTGGTCTTACCTACGTGAGTTGTAAACAGAAGTGTCCTCTCCCCGCATCCCGTGCTGCAATATGACAAGATCCGCGTACAATACCAGCTATCAATGTCATTTTACGATTACTACAAGGAACTTACGTTTATTCGAGGGTAATTGTAATTACTTAACTCTTCACGACGTTTTCATAGTGAATCAATCTTTGCCAATAATTTAACACTCGGGTATCCTTTTCCTCTACGGACAATCAATAAACAAGTTTTCAAAAAATGTTTGATTGTCCATATAATACAGGAACACAGCAATTACTGAAGATGCAGGAACACGGCGATTACTGCTATTTACACGCATCATCAGGTGTGAATAAAAAATTAATATATTTATGTTGATGTTCATCCCATCACTACGAAACAAAGCGTTCTCGAGTGTTAAAACCTGGAACAGTAAGGCCACGGGCCTCAAATAAATATTTGTCAACCGTAATCTATAGGGCTAGATATTCTTGGATATTCTACTACATTTTTGCTGGTTAGGCGCTTCTCGATACTACCCCACCTGATCAAAAACATACAGAATCTGCAACTGAATGTGAAATTAAACTAATTTCTTGATATTCTATGCGATGGAATTACACAGATGTACTTCTTTCTTTGGTAATAAAGTTAAATAATATTGCAAAAAGTATGGTTGTACTTGCCCGATCCTGTATTTTCGCATAGACAACTTTACGTAACTTTCTCAAGAATAAAAAAGCATTTTTATGACTATCAAGGAAAGCGAAAAAAACTGTCAAGGAAGATTGTATAATTACTTCAAATGTTTTATTTAAGAAAGTGTTTTGAATTGTTTCAAGAACATATGTATTTAATACTGAATAAGCTTTTATTGAAAATTTGTTTCAAATATCAATTTTATATTTTATTGATATTCTGTACGTACATTAGAGGTTACCTTTACACATTTTTAAACAAATAAACACATATCGTTAACAACGTTTCCCCTTAAGGGTGGAGTTGAACATGCATGAGTTCTCGTGCGAGGACGCTATTTGTATTTGTTTTTCTAACCCTCGTGTAATAACATCTCACGGGAAGTTCCAGAGGCGCTTTTAGTGCTGCTCTCTTGTGACGAGAACGTCAACTGCGTGAAGATAAGACTGCATTCTGCTACCGTGCCATCGAGTCTCACTGGTGGCAACTACCTTAACATCCAGCCATAAGTTCGCTAGAATAGGCAGTTTTAGCGCCACGCCTAAAGTAGTGACGTTACGCACTAACAGTCTGACTAACGTGACGGAATTTGAAGTCATAAACTCTTACTTTAGGCCTAATGCACGACCTTATACCTTCATAGATAGTTCACGCCTATGGGCGTCTCCAAGGTCACGAAATGGCAACCTAAAAACAGGAAAGATGGCATTTTCCAACTCAAATAAACTGATTGAGGCAAATACTGAAAGGCAAATTTTGAAAACTTTCAAAATTCATTGCCAACTCCACAACTCTGGCAAGAATTATGGGGAAAATTTTAGAAAGATGTCAGGTAAGAAATTCGCAAAAAAGAAATTGCAATTGTATCTTCGTGTTAGGTTATGTCTTACGCTCATAACATACGTTGTTATTAATTGATTTATTTATTTTACGTCAAAAACAGTTGAAAACTGTGTGTGACGTGCTATGGGGAGAAATTAACTCTGTGAACGTTTTCAAAACTCTGTGATCTCTACCCTAAACCATATACATACCACTGGAATTTTGAATACAGAAAGAAAATGAGCGTTTTATGCAACGAATGTTAAAAAAATATTCTTTCCAAAGTAATAAAATCTATTTTTAAGGACTGGGAGCGGTAGCTCAGTGCATCAACTGATGTCACTGCAGCGCCTCTGACCGGGAGGTTCTAGGTTAGAGTCCTGGAGGTGGTAGCATTTTCGACACTAGCTTTTCAGCTAGGTGAATTCAGTTGCTGTCTAGAGGAGAATTCTAGCGACCGGGTGCTCTGATCGGTAGTTTTCCGTGGTTTCTCGGATCAACACCGCACGAATGCCGGAGTACCCTAACAAACGGGCCACGGACCGCGCGTGATCTTTCCTTCCTCTTTCTTCTCCTATCCTCTCCCCTCACACACACACACACACACACACACACACTAACATGCACTACACTACCACATATTCCGGGACACCGGTCGGGAGCTTAGAGCTTGTCCCGGATGGGGCGGTGCCCCGTTGGTGGGAGAGTCCTGGTTAGGGGAAACCCCCACTAGCCGACGGTAGGTCGCCATCCAGCGGGGGAAGAATCACCGCCATATCCTGAGAAAAAATGCACTACACTAACGGGACTAATGACCAAAGCAGTTGACGCGCCCGGAAACACGAAAAAATCAAATCAAATCTATTTTCAAAAGTAAATCAGCAATTCCTTCAGGGCTCTTATTCCTCATCAAGTTCTTCGTCAAGGAATAATACTTCCTGCAACGACATCATGGAGAACAATAATTTGAATAACTATATTTTCCACTGAATTCTACAAGAAGTGTACAGACAGTGAAGTTACATTTATGTTCAGAAGCAAAACAAGGGGCCATGTCAGCATTTGCTCAAAGGGCCAGGGAAACTGGACGAAAAACTTGTTCGAGAGAGATATTTCCTACATTCTCAAGAAAGGCCTATTCAAAATTCCAGACTGCATACTCATCATATATGGCCACAAAATTTAAAACTCCTTGCTGTATAGAGATTGGTTTACTCTTGACTCATACCGTAGTTCCGATGTCTTACCACTTACCTACTCTTTGATATATTATGCTTGTTGGATACTTGAAATGCTACTTTTGTTATAAGACAACGCAATGTTGCAACTGCTAAATCTCTTCTGAACATTGTACCTTACGACCCTATATCATCGTTATCACGTGATCAATAGAGTTTAAGGATGTTTCCTTATGCCTGGTGCTAAAGATTCCTAATTGTTCAAATTAATAACACTCGTCTCTAGCGGTTTGCGTTCGAAGCCTCCGTAGCTGCAGACCACTCTCTCTGTGACTGCACTGCCTTCGTTTGTAGTTAAAACGTCGGGCTCTAGGCACAGTGGGTTCGACTCCGTGGTTGCAGCTGCAGTTCCTTCTTGGGCAAAATAAAAGGAGTCGCTGCATCCTGGATCCTTTCCCAACGGAACGTGCAGCGCAAGGTCTGCAAGCCCGTTTCGTTCGCGGCGCAAACGATTCTCGTTTCCCTGGCCTTCGGATTTCTGAAATGCCAGCGGCCGTCCGCACACCGAGAGCTCGTGAGAAATAATCTAGCAAAGCCAAGTGAACGCATCGCCAGCGAGCTGCTGGCTTAATATAGTGGCTCTGGTGCCATTTTTGAGAAAATTTTGAAAAGGTTTTTGGGGCTTCATGTAAAGTACTCTCAAAAATAAAAATATCCGTTTGAAACTCCCAGAGTCTTGAGTTCATTTAGATCGATCGGGAAATTTCAATTTTGAAGAAAAATGGATCATGTCCGACAATACGAGTTTTTCTGCCCGAAAATTCGCCGTTTTCCGGCGCACAATTACATAACTTTCTCTTCTTACGAAATGCCTTCATATGTGTGATTGTTCACTATAAAATTCGCTAGATTAAATGAAAATAGTTCAAAGTAATAGGCTTCAACTCAAATGCTTCATGTGCGGGAAGCACTTACTCCTCATTAATGGCCGGAGCAGTGCAATGAGAAATGAACAAAATTACTTCCAAGAAGTAATGTGTGACGGTTTCACTGAGGCAATTGACATACTCTTTCGGAAAACGTAGTACTACGTACCCACTCCATTTGTTCGGCGACCGTGAGGAAGTAAAGTTCTGTGATATAGATCGCGCTTGGCTACGAGGCTAACCGGCAGGAGGACGCACTAGCAAAAGCGGCATAAATGCGAATAAAAGAGTTTATAAAAAAGTTAGCTTGTCAGCTAGCCGCTGTCTGAAGGAGAATTCTAGCGTCTTGATGCTCTGATCGGTAGGTTTCTTTGATCAACACTAAGCGAATGCCGGAGAAGTATCCCAACAAGCGGGCCGCGGACCGTGCGCGATATTTCCTTCCTCATCCTTGTCCTTTCCTTCCCTTACTTACACACACTTTCACTCTCACTCACTACACTACCACGCATGTTAAGAGAACAGTTCAGTCGCTGTCTGGAGAATTCTAGCGGCCGGCTGCTCTGATCGATAGTTTTCCGTGGTTTATCCGATAAACACCAGGCGAATGCCGGAGCCGGCAAACTATCAAACGGGCCACGGACCGCACGCGATATTTCCTTCCTCTTCCTTGTCCTATCCTCTCCCCTTACACACACACTTACACTAACATGCACGACACTACCGCATATTCCGGGAGACCGGTCGGGAGCTGAGAGCTTGTCCCGGCTGGGGCGGTGCCCCGCTGGTGGGAGAGTCCTGGTTGGGGGAACCCCACTAGCCGACGGTAAGTCGGCGCCGGATCTCGCCATCCAGCGGGGGAAGATCACCGCCATCTCCCGAGAAATAAGATGCACTACAATCACGGGACTAATGACCAAAGCAGTTGACGCGCCCGGAAACACGAAAAAATCAATCAATCGAAAGACCAGTCGGAAGACCGGTTAGAGCTTGTCCCTGTTGGGGCGGTGCCACGCTGGTCCCAGCAAACCGATGTTGGTCGCCGGATCCCAACACCCGCCACAACATGCACTACATTTACGGGCCTTATAATGATCTTAGAAACTGTGGCACCCGGAAATACTAGTCAATCAATGAACCTACGAATATCAACATAAATATATTAATTTTTTATTCACACCCGATGATGCGCTTAAATAGCACTCATCTTCAGTAAACGTCGCCACCTCCCGCGTTAAAGAAAAATATGCACTACATTTACGATTAATGCAGCAGGCCTTAGCAGTTGACGCGCCCGGAATCACTAATCAATCAATGGAAAAATAGAGTAACTCGTGAAACTCAATATGAAAAATCTGCTCATATCACAAATCTCATCTCTTCAGATGTTATTTTGTAATTTATGAATTTCAAAATAATGAATTGAATTTTCGCCTGAGCAGAGCGAAATTTCACAGATTATGCGCTGTTAGATAGTCAGTAGTTTTGATTTAGTCATTTTTGTAAAAAGAAATTTCATTTCATTAATTGTCTACCTTGTGTGTGCTGTCGGTGGTTTGAATGTGTCTTTGAGAATATGTGATGTTATTTTGAAAGAGTGGAGAACAACTTGTTACAAATTAAATAGCGATCTGCCGACTGTGCGGTTTTGTCGTTACTGAAGAAAACATAAAAATCGTTATTTTGCAGGAGAACGATTGTAATCCGAGCTTATTCGTTGAATTTGAGGCAGTCGAAGAAAAAATGTTTTTCCCTTGTACACTGACTTAGTTCTTTGTGAATGTTTCTCCTACAAGAACTAAATCCTGTCTCTTAAAAAATCTGTTCCGTCCCCCATAAAAAATAATTACCTCACTTCTCACTCTTAAGTCTTAAAATCATCGAACGTACAAATCGATAAAATTAATAACAGTCGTCATCGCGGTACCTAGTGGGGATGTCCTCGCTAAGAAATAGAGGTTTGGTGCGCTAATTTACAGTTACTCATGCCTTCGGGCCAGTGTAGTGCATTCATCCATTATATTACATAAATAAAAGCTAACACATCACCTGAAAATCAGTAATTCCTCTAATCTGGTTAACAACAATTTTGAAATTATTACTAGTATACTACAGTTTTTTCTAAACATTTTTTAACCTAGGTCAAATACTACATTCTTTAAATGTATCACTTTTATTGTGCAATGACTCTATGGTAAAATTATCATAAAATATTTTTGAGATATTGATCTACTGAACTACATATTTGGATTTTTTATCTCTCCGCGAATTTTGGATATACGTAGGGCATTTCGCAGAAATTGATTCTGTTTATTTAAAGTTTAGTAGTTTGTGCAGTTAGTTATGGTAAAATTTGTGACAATTTCATCACTATAATTTATTACTCTCTGATTTTTCTTTACCAATTTTTTTTCACAGGTTCAATTATTTGGTTTTATACAAAACGTGGGAAACATTTCATTAAATTATTTAATTAAATTTATTAATTATATTTTCTATAACCCCTTTTGTCGGTATCAACAAATTCATTAAAAATATGGTCGTGGGATACAGGTTTTTCAGAGTAACATGAGCGAATTACTAATTAGTTTACGCGGTTTTTAATAGGATCACATTTGTCCGAATTTTCTTGTTACTAATATTAAAATCTGAGCACTAATTCAGGTATATAATGAAAAACACATGTCACTGCAGTTCACATTCTTCTGAGTAGACTTTTCGTAACTATTGTGATACTTGAGATCCATATTTGAAATATATCTCATTTTGCCGATGCTCTTGTTCCTAAATTTACCTAAACCTGAGCATTCCTGAGGAGATGTAACCCGCAAAAAGATGCGTTCTCAGTACACTTTCCCTTGAATATTACGACACATGGATAGTCTACCATCAAAGTTTTATGATAAGACCCTAAATTGAGACATGAACTACCTATGCCTCAAAAATCAATAAAAACCATTGAGAGACTACGCGGAGCTAGCGGTCAAACACCGTTTCTTTAATGTTTTAGATAGAATACGCTGTGTCTGTGGAATGGAATGATTGCTTTCTAGTAGCGGCGTAGCCCCGCGGGCTGACAACCGGGCCTGACTCGACGCGCCCATGCATTCTAAGGAGCGCCTGAAACGACCTAGTAGACATGGCCGCCCATGTTCATGGCTACTCCATTTTAATGCGATCGTTACCTCTCCTCGATTGTCCTCAGCGCGTGCTGGACGAGCGGGGGCGGGGGCGGGGCGTGGGTGGGGCGAGGCGGCGGTGGGGGCGGGGCAATACCTGGCGAGGAGGCGCAGACGTCATTCTCCCGGTGCGACGCTGCGACGCTCGTGGACACCGACTGCAACGCGACGCCCATCGCACGGCGACGCGTCGACCCTGACAGCTGAAGGCGGCCGCTCTCGCAAATGAACGGCGGTGACTCATTGTTGCAGTGGACGTAAACACGCAAGTGGTGCACTGAAATGGAGGGAGGTGATACCAACGTAACTTCTAAGTGTCTTTGTGAAACTTTTTCTTTCTTCTTTCTCTTCTTTTCTTCTTCCTTTTCTTTCTGTTTTTCTTGATTGATTGATTGATTAGTGATTCCGGGTGCGTCAACTGCTATGATCATTAGTCTCGTAAGTGTAGTGCATGTTTTCCTTATCGCGGGAGGTGGCGGTGATCTTTCCCCGCTGGATGGCGAGATTCGGCGCTGGATGGCGAGATTCGGCTTGCGGTTTTTCTCAACCAAGTATCTCCCACCAGCGCGGCACCGCCCCAGCCGGGACAAGCTCGAAGTTCCCGATTGGTCTCCCGGCATGTGTGGTAGTGTAGATCGTGTAAGTGTAAGTGTGTGAGAGTAAGGGATGATGAAATAACAAGAGATAGAAAGAGAAATAGAAGGAAGGAAAGATCGCGTACGGTGCGTGGCCAATTTGTTAGGGTACTACTCGGCATTCGCATGATGTTGATCGAAGAAACCACGGAAAACTACCGAACAGACCAGCCGGCCACTAGGATTCTCCTCCAGATTATTTTTTCTTCGTTTTCTCTTTTCTTCTTTCTTTCTCTCTTCTTTCTTTCTCTCTCTTTCTTTCTCTTTCTATCTCTTTCTATTTCTTTCTCTCTCTCTCTTTCTCTTTCTATCTCTTTCTATTTCTTTCTCTTTCTCTCTTTCTTTCACTCCTTCTCTTTCTCTCTCTTTCTATCTTCTCTCTTTCCCTCTCTCTGTCTCTCACTCTCTCTCTCTCTCTCTCTGTCTCTTTCTCAACCAAACTTTTCTTCTGACATCATATAATGGCCGGATCCAACACTGAGTGGATAGGTCGTACGAATTAGGAATGAGCTTTTCGCCAAGCCCTAAGATTGGGGAAGAAATTATCGCACGCGGTCTATTGCCTGTACTCTGAAGCAAGGCCCTCCAATCTAAGGCCGGTTTAGGCCCCCCGACGAGAACCACCTGCCCCGCATTGCTTACAAACCAGGCCTCCTGAAGTGGTCAATTGGCAAATTCAGGACGGCGATGCTAAAGGTTCTGATTGGAAGGGAGGAGATATAAGGTACAGTGATTGGCCACTCCAACTATAATTGGAAATATCGCTTGTTCTAACACCGTTTTCTAACTTTTTGCTTTTAATGGGCGCGAAGGGACGCTTTCTGAGTATTATATAATATTTGCTTCGACCGCAAGAGTGCAACTGTTGCCAATATGGCGGATGCTGGTTAACAGTGCGGTGTGTGTTCATTGTACGTAAAGATTTCTTAAGATTTTCTTTAGAAACCTGATATTCAAAAGTGCTGTTTGTTGATTACGGCGATAAGTAAATTACAATGATATGTCAGAAAGCACAAATCTTATTGAGTGACAATGATATCAGCTGAAAATGAGAAGCCTAGCTTTGCGTATTTAGTGGCACAGGGGGTGGCCAATGACTGTACCTTCGATAGTTTGCGGATTGTGTTATTGGCCATTCTGTTTGCCACTGTAGTTGTATATTATTGCCCTTAGGTTAATCCTGCGTGGGTCTGAAATAATCCAGATCTTACAATGTCAGAGAAGCCGAAGCAAGAGTATGATGCCGAAGCCATGACAACCATACCATCAAATATGTTAAAAATAACGGTTAATCTTGTGTGTTCTGCTGCAAAATTATTTAGTGTTCCTAAAACAAGTTTGCAGTGTCGTTTAAATAATCCAGATAAAAAAACAGCTCTAGATCCTGATACTGTTTTATCTAAAGAAGAAAAAGCCAGCCTAATTAGGAGTATTCTTGAACTAGCCAGCAAAAGGTTTTTCAAGGAAGAAGGAAGATCTATAGAGTAGCGTTCAACAATTTTAGCTGCTACATCAAGGTCAAATCAGTTCAATGACAACAGTGTAGGAGAAGGCTGGATCAAGCCTTTTTTAAGAAGAAATCACTGTATGAACAAGTGAAGCCGTTACAGCCACTTGTTCGTGTGTCAGCGAACAAAACATCGGAATGTGATATGAAGAAGTTGTAGGGTACATCGAGGGAAGCTACTAGGATGACGAAATAATTGATCCTACAAAGGTCTATTGGAGAACGGATGAATGACAAGCGAGGTATTCTACGAATATATTTGAAACGTATTCCATCCGTTTCTATTTTTAAAAAAGCCATCACACTCCCTGTGATTCTATTCTTAGGCGGCCAGAAGACTCTGAGAATATGCTCAGATGTGAAAATCGAGGATTTTTAATGTACCCCAACAGCACTTATACAAAATATTAAAGTTATTTTTAATCTGTATCTTACAAAATGTGTTTTCATGGGTAATATAACAATTAATTAAAAATATCGCTTTACTAGTTGTTTGTTAGAAATAATTGAGTGGCCAATCACCGTCATCGTGTTGGCCGATCACTATAATATGTGACCAATCACTGTACAAAATCACATGTTTTAACTAAAAAATTAATTAATAACGTTCATTTTCAGATAAAAATTACGGTTGAGATAAGTAAAAGGATTATTGAGCTGTATAACGTTCGTAGCAAATTTTCAAAATGTTTATTTTCAAATGAGTTAATATTGTCACAACTCATAAGAGTGGCCAATCACTGTACCGTTTACCCTATATGAATTCAAAACTCATTCATCAAAACTGAATAATAATCTACACTTCGGAAGTTAATATATAACGAATTGACCAACAGTGAATGCAGAACATTTAAAAACAGAAATTATGTATTTTTAAACCGCTTAGATTAAGCGCACAAAGATAATATATGCCTTGAAAGTGAATACATTATTACCCAACATAAGTAATCAGACAGCTATTGCACAAGAATTGTGTCATAAAAACTCAGATAATTATGGAGATGCGATAAAATATGTTTGCGACAGTAATACACAGTTTGACCCCTTTCTCACGTTATAATTTGACTTTGAACATTAGTAAGAAAATATAATTCAACAGTAAATCAAATATAACATATACAAAATACTTAATATATCCTCTAAAATAATGTCTCGTTCCTCAGTTTATTTTCATTTAAACTTGATTTTGATTAATTTAATTATTAAATTAAATTTTCATGTAGAAATTTATATTTAATTTATCAACAACCCTGATTTGCAACAAAAATAGTGTAATTCGGAATAAAGGAACTTACCCTGACATATCCGTTGAATTATACATAATTTGTTGAACATTCACCTCTAATAATATATTTTACGAACTTATTATTTGGAACATATTTCACGGCCTTTTGAATAACTTAAGCACTGAACTTCAAATCGTAATTTTATTAGCAAATATCCTTGACAACTTTTTAAATCACCGCTATCTACGTAGTTCATTTATCGTGACTACTATTGTTCCATTATGCGGTTACCGGCTGCGATAGTCAGCGGCAAAATCACCCACAGCACCTGGGAGGTTCAAGGATGATTTCGGATTTTCGACACTAGTTATAGTCCAATTCAAACCCTATCCGGGGGAAAATTCTAGCGATCGGCTACTTTGATTTGTTATTTTCCCTGTCTCTTCGACCAACGTCAGGCGAATGCCGGAGTAGTACCGTTACAAATCAGCCACGGATTCCCGTTCAATCGTTCCTTTTTCTGTTTTGTCTCCCCCTTTTTTACATGCACTACACTATCACACATATCGGGAAACCAGTTGGAAAAATAAGCTTTTCACGTCTGGGTTTGTGCCCTGTTTGGGAAGATACCTGGAGAGAGGAACCCACAAGCCACCAAGTAGATCGACGCTGGATCTCTTCATCCAGGGGGAGGAAGAAACACCGTCTGCTCCCGGAATATAATACCCACTACACTTATGAGACTAATGTCTTCTGTAGTTGACGCTCCCGGAATTGATTTCACTCTGACTCTCTCTCCCTCTCTCTCCTTCGTTCTCTGTCTCTCTCTGTCTCTGCCTCTCTCTGTCTCTCTCTGTCTCTCTCTGTCTCTGCCTCTTTGTCTCTCTCTGTCTCTCTCTCTGTCTCTCTGTCTCTCTCTCCCTCTCTCTCCTTCGTTCTCTGTCTCTCTCTTTTCTCTGTTTCTCTCTCTTCTCTCTGTCTCTCTCTGTCTCTCTCTGTCTCTCTCTGTCTCTCTCTGTCTCTCTCTGTCTCTCTCTGTCTCTGTCTGTCTCTGTCTGTCTCTCTCTGTCTTTCTATCTGTCTCTCCCTTTCTCTCTCCTTCGCTCTCTGTATCTCTATGTCTCTGTCTGTCTCTCTCTGTCTTTCTCTGTCTCTATCTCTCTCTTTTTCTCTGTCTCTCACTGTCTGTCTGTCTGTCTGTCTGTCTCTCTCTATCTCTCTCTCTCTCTCTCACCATTCTGCTTTAGCTGTTTGTCCACAAATACTCGCGCTGCGGCCCACTGAGCCCAGCACTCGATGGCGAAAGAACTCAACAGGCATCCGGAAGCGATTCCTCGCAGGAGAAACAAACGCACGGTGAATGCAAGTTAACAAATTGCATACCGTTATTTCAGAACAGGCCATGGAGTTTTCCACTTTAGAAGTCCGTTAACAGATCAGTAGAGAAGTAATCTATCTACCCAAACAGGTGTTGAAAACTACTCCTCGTCGCCTCGTCGTCAAACGTCCCAATGAACTTTTCGTTTTTGGAATCGTTGCAGGCGAACAACAATGCAGGCAGAAATCACACGTTCATATCCACCAAGTAAGTAATGTGCTGTCTGGAAAATCGTCACAAATCCGGATAGATCTAGCATGTTGTTAAGGAAGGATCCTCTAATCTTATGTAATATTTAAAAATATCTAACAGTCAGGAATACCGAACAGGCAGAACTTCTATACATCACAAAAGAAGAAGAAGAATATTATCTTGAATATCCCCTCCAGGGGATTATCAAGTTAGCGAAGAAAAAACAATGTCTGTGGAAAGTCTCAAATAAAAGAGGTTTTTTAAGAATCGGACATGCAAATGTTCATACAACTTAGTTTTTTTCCTTCCCAATTACGATGCAATTTCATGAAATGAAGGGAAGGAAAATTAAGTGTAGTTGTGTGAAAGAAAGAAGAAATGGTAGCGTGTGTATACGATAATGCAGTAATGTTGAAAATCGCGTGTTTGTAGAAATGTTGGTTCTCAGGGAGAAGTTACTTATGAGGCAGGGCGATGAAAACGTACAGCCGGCGTTCTGCCCCATCTTTTGGACAAATGCCAAACCGAATGAAGGTCAAACACAAACCTTAGGAACTGAATGAAGGTCGCTAGTTGCTGGAATGAATCACTGAAAACTGATCAAAAGTTCCCAATCTATTATCTATATGGACTACGCAGATAACTTCAGTCACGCCACTTTCGTACATTTGCTGCATACTTTCACAACAAACTTTTAAAGTCCTGAAAAGATCGCCTCCTTAATTAAGTTGTATACATACCTTTTGCGGCTCTCAGTCGCAACCAATCTTTATAAATGAGGTCTCTAAAGGAAGAAAATTTCACAGAGACGTGACAAATTGCACTTTGACTTTAAAAATATGAGGAATTTATTTTAAAATACGCATATAAATATATGTCCATAAAGCTGGCAGACACACTATAGCAGAACACAAAAAAAATTAGCACATAATTTTAGGCTAATTATAGGCTAATTAAATGCTATATTCCCAAATTTTAGGCTCTTGTAGTTTTCTCGAAAATTAATGTTCTGCCAGCTTTAGAATAAAGCCAGCAGACACAAAATCAAATATTAAAGTTAGAACAAACTTACTTATACACAAATTATAGGCTAATTTTAGGCTCACCAAAAATATTAATATTATTAATAAATATTAATATTTACTATTGCAAAATAATAATAAAAATTTGCAATACCATTCAATTGGCGAAAGACCATTCAACTGCTAAACATTTTTACATAGAAACAATATTAAAATTACAGTTAGAACAAAACTACATATACCCAAATTATAGGCTCACCGATATTAATAATATTATTAATTATTAGTATATATTACAGTAACTAAATATACCAAGTTGCAACACCATTCAACTAGAGAAAGACCATTCAACTCGTACTTTTAAACGAACGAACAGAATATACAGAACATTACTTTCAACATACTATTCATCCCATAACGTACAATTTGTCGATATACGGATCGTTGAAGTTTGTGCTCGTGAACTTTAGCGTAAAATGTTGCTACAATACAACAAAAGTACTCAAGTACGGACATCTTCACGGCATTCAGAGCTTCATAATTTTTAAACTAGACGGCAGAACACAGGTGTCTTTTAACATATTATACGTATTGTTATGTAGTATTTGTTAATATAGCCCTTGAATTAAGTGCTCGTGAACTTTAGGAATAAATGTTGCTAAAACACAACAAAACCGCTCAGGTACGGACATCGTCAAGGCATTCAGAGCATCATAATTTTTAAACTAGACAGCAGAACACAGCTGTCTTTTGACATATTATACGTATTGTTATTTAGTATTTGTTAATATAGCCCTTGAATTAAGTGCTCGTGAACTTTAGCGAGAAATGTTGCAACAACCCAACAAAACCGCTTAAGTACGGCCATCCTCAAGGCATTCAGAGCTTCATAATTTTTTAACTAGACGGCAGAACACAGCTGACATTTAACATATTATACGTACATTAATGTAGTATTGAATAATATAGCCCTTGAATTAAGTGCTCGTGAACTTTAGCGAGAAATGATGCTACACAACCAAACCGCTTAAGTACGGCCATCCTCAAGGCATTCAGAGCTTCATAATTTGTAAACTAGGCGGCAGAACACAGCTGTCATTTAACGTATTATACGTATTGTTATGTAGTATTTGCTAATATAGCCCTTGAATTAAGTGCTCGTGAACTTTAGGGATAAATGTTGCTACAACACAATAAAACCGCTCAGGTACGGACATCGTCAAGGCATTCAGAGCTTCATAATTTTTAAAGTAGACAGCAGAACACAGCTGTCTTTTAACATATTATACGTATTGTTATTTAGTATTTGTTAATATAGCCCTTGAATTAAGTGCTCGTGAACTTTAGCGAGAAATGTTGCTACAACACAACAAAACCGCTCAGGTACGGACATCGTCAAGGCATTCAGAGCTTCATAATATTTAAACTAGACAGCAGAACACAGCTGTCCCTTGACATATTATACGTATTTTTATTTAGTATTTGCTAATATAGCCCTTGAATTAAGTGCTCGTGAACTTAAGCGATTAATGTTGCTAAAACACAAAAAAACCGCTCAGGTACGGACATCGTCAAGGCATTCAGAGCTTCATAATTTTTAAACTAGACAGAAGAACACAGCTGTGTTTTAACATATTATACGTATTGTTATTTAGTATTTGTTAATATAGCCCTTGAAATAAGTGCTCTTGAATTTTAGCGAGAAATGTTGGTACAACACAACAAAACCGCTCAGTTACGGACATCGTCAAGGCATTCAGAGCTTCATAATTTTTAAACTAGACAGCAGAACACAGCTGTTATTTAACATATTATACGTATTGTTATGTAGTATTTGTTAATATAGCCCTTGAATTAAGTGCTCGTGAACTTTAGCGATTAATGTTGCTAAAACACAAAAAAACCGCTCAGGTACGGACATCGTCAAGGCATTCAGAGCTTCATAATTTTTAAACTAGACAGAAGAACACAGCTGTGTTTTAACATATTATACGTATTGTTATTTAGTATTTGTTAATATAGCCCTTGAAATAAGTGCTCTTGAATTTTAGCGAGAAATGTTGGTACAACACAACAAAACCGCTCAGTTACGGACATCGTCAAGGCATTCAGAGCTTCATAATTTTTAAACTAGACAGCAGAACACAGCTGTTATTTAACATATTATAAGTATTGTTAGTTAGTATTTGTTAATATAGCCCTTGAAATAAGTGCTTGTGAACTTTAGCGAGAAATGTTGGTACAACACAACAAAACCGCTCAGTTACGGACATCGTCAAGGCATTCAGAGCATTATCGTTGAACCCTTCTTTGATCGCGTCACGGAGGTTTCCTCCGGGTCTCTTTTTCTTTGCTTGCCATTTTGTTGTGAATATTGATTCAGTGGTGAGTTGTAGTTGACATTGACATTATTGTTGACAATGACAACGCCTTCAATAATTTCAATTTTGTTTTGAAACTGAGAATGGTCGCACTGCTCTCAGTACCTTTCAGGGAATTGATTGGGAGATGCGCAGCACTGTAAGTAATACCCTCGTCCGGTGGCAACGTATTTCTTAACCCCGTGCGCTGACCCATAGGTTATCTCCGTGACGCGACCGTTCTCGAGTATTCGATTTCTTGTTCGAATGCATTGTGCTGCTTGAAGCATTTATTGTTTCTTCTGGTATTTTTATCATTCAATATCGTTAATAAAGGAGAACAGTTTAGAAAAATGTTTTTGGATGTGCTAGATGAAGCTACTGATTTTGAAATTGGTAATGAATGCGACAGAGAGGAAGGAAATTATCTGCTAGACAATGATCGTAATTCGTCTGTGGAAGAATCAGGCAATGACGCGATGTCGAAGTGTCATCTGCAACAAATTCCTTCGTTCAGAAAGTAAGGAAATGAAACTTGAATGAAAATTGTAATGTAGTAAAATATGTGCAAGGTGAGGTAGACTGTAAAAACAACGTATTTCAATCGAACTTCCAGATGAAATTGCAGATTGTGATTTTGTTGACGCTGCAACGTATTTCGACAGTTCTTTTCTTGGTTGCTCTTCATTTACGTTAAAAGAGTACTTTGTGGCATATGTGTAAACCGCCTGAAAAATTGCGTACGCCTTACCATAATACGAGTATTTCGTTATATTTACCAGGGGTGAAAGGTCAAGCAAACAATATTAAATCCGTAGCCGGTGCATGGAATATCTTCTTTCCTGGTTCAACTCTAGAAAAAGTAGTAACATACACAAATCAGAGGATAACCCAAGACAGATAAAACTGAACTTGTGAAAGGGCAATTCTACTAATAGGGTTGAAATAAAAGCTGTTCTTGTTATTGCATCCAACTCTTATGAATTACGTTAAAAAATGTATCAAGTGACATGTCCAAAAATCGCATCGCATGTCCCAAAATCACAAACTGCGAGTAATCTTCAAAAGCTCTAAGACGATCATTCCCTGATTGAGAAAAAAAATCGTCAAACCTCAATCAGATATTACATGCGCAGGCGTTTCATTACGTTCAATTTTAAAAAATTCCCTCATTTTATAACAATATTGTTTGAAATTTAAATTTATGTAAAACTGAACGATAGATTAATGTGCATTAAAAACTGTATCAATTAAAACATTTTTGACTGACTAAATGTTTTGGCTTCATGCAATTTCTGAACACGGAGAGCTCCTCCGTGACGAGACTATTTAAGGTAAATCGATTCACGCGACTAAAGAAGGGTTAAAATGCTTATATTTTACAAATTCTTTCGCAAGTTTGGACAGATTAAACGTCGCACGGTGGTCTGAACGGGGGATTTATCCCATGACGCAAGGGGAAATGACGTAAAAACTAGGCCGAGATAGTGTTTATAAAGTTTTTAAAAGTAGAAAAACAGTAAAACTCTTCTTTAAGTAGTAAAATGAATAAATAGTTTATAATGGTAGTAATGAATTACACTGTTACTAGTGTACTACTCTTTTGCCATTTTCGTTGTCAAACAATAATTAATCATTTTATATTATTTTACTATTCTGTTACTTAACCTGTCAAAGATGGCGCATGGGCGCATGTCAAAGTGGGCCAAGGCGTATCCCAAAAAATGATAACTGTTTACTTTAGTAAGATACTTTGTATTGTTTCATAGTAATTTTAGAGAAGGAAACTTAAAGATGAAATATTTAAACTTTGATTCTTTAATACAAAAATACAAATTATTATCAAACTTTTATGTTAAAAAATGTTGATGGTCAATTATTTTCCGTTAGGCTTTTTTTGCGGGTGATTTAGAATTGTACACTATCAATAGAGTATTCGTACAGTCTAAAGCTGAAGTTGTCCAGCATTTAATTTCAAACGGATATCAAAAACAAAAATACAATAACATGCATAGTATGTTATAAACATTCTTCTGAGTACTACTTGGTGCTCTGTTCATAAATAAAACGAGAAGTGCTACGGAATGGCACAGACTATCTCCTAGCAAAGTTTTATAATTTCTTTGATGTCGACGGGTACTGTAGTTTTGGCTTTCCTTCTTGAGTGATACTATCTATCTCCACCCAAATTATTTTTTTATTTTTAATTTGAGCGGTCGTGTCCTTAAGCGGTTGGATTGTAATGTAGCAACATTTTTCGCTAACTTCACGAATACTTATTTCAAGAGCCATATCAACAATTACAATATAATAATACACATACTATCTTAATTGACAAATGTGTTCTGCCGTCTAGTATAAAAATTATTACCCTCTGAATGACTTGACGATGTTCGTACCTGAGAGGTTTTGTTGTGTTGTAGCATCATTTCTCGCTAAAGTACACGAGCACTTAATTCAAGGGCTATATTAACAAATACTAAATAACAATACGTATAATATGTTAAAAGATAGCTGTGTTCTGCTGTCTAGTTTAAAAATTCTGAAGCTCTGAATGCCTTGACGATGTCCGTACCTGAGCGGCTTTGTTGTGTTGTAGCAATATTTATCGCTAAAGTTCATGAGCACTTAATTCAAGGGCTATATTATTCAATACTACATAAATATACGTATAATATGTTAAAAGACAGCTGTGTTCTGCTGTCTAGTTTAAAAATTATGAAGTTCTGAATGACTTGACGATGTCCGTACCTGAGCGGTTTTGTTGTGTTGTAGCAACATTTTTCGCTAAAGTTGACGAGCACTTAATTCAAAGGCTATATTAACAAATACTAAAAAACAATACGTATAATATGTTAAAAGACAGCTGTGTTCTGCTGTCTAGTTTAAAAATTATGAAGTTCTGAATGCCTTGACGATATCCGTACCTGAGCGGTTTTGTTGTGTTGTAGCAACATTAATCGCAAAGGTTGACGAGCACTTAATTCAAGAGCTATATTAACAAATGCAAAATAACAATACGTATAATATGTTAAAAGACAGCTGGGTTCTGCTGCCTAGTTTAAAAATTATGAAGCTCTGAATGCCGTGATATGTCCGTACTTGATCGGTTTCGTTGTGTTGTAGCAACATTTTTTGCTAAAGTTGACGAGCACTTAATTCAAGGGCTATATTAACAAATGCTAAATAACGATACGTATAATATGTTAAAGGACAGCTATGTTTTGCCGTCTAGTTTAAAAATTATGATGCTCTCAATGCTGTGAGATGTCCGAATTTGAGCGGTTTTGTTGTATTTTAGCAATATAGATAGATAGAAATTTATTCTACAATTGGGCAAATGATGCCCGGTGGCAGAATGCAAAATTACAATTACAAATAAAATAATATATAAAAAATAAATATAAACAAACAAATTGACTCTCATTTCCTATATATGCAGATGGCATTTACATTCCTATACTAAACATTAAAATGCATACAGACTACCATATAAATGAATAAACTTACATATTACACAAATATACATACATACAAACATATACGCATATATACATAGAGAGACGAAGGAACCCTCACCTACACACCAATCAGAACTTATTCAGTCATATTCAGAAGAAATGAAATCATTTCACTTCACTTCACTTCACTGCACTGCATATAACTTTATCGAAATATTAGTTGTTCAATACTTTTTCTGTAGACTACGCATAATCGCACCTTTCACTTCACTTCACTTTACTTCACTTCACTATACGTTTTCACCCTACTGACTAATTTCCTATATTTTTTTTCTAAACCCTCGCGCTGAGCAAGGAAAGGGCTCAAAAACTGTCGCAGGCAAATCGTTCCAATCTACTATAGTTCTGTTTACGAAAGAGAATTTCCCTACGTCCGTTCTTTGTATTCTTGTTCTAATTTTATATTTATGATCAAATCTATTTAAATAATCTGGTTTATCTAGCCTTCCCCGAATTTCCTGCCATGCGGAGCAACCAACGTAAGATTTATACAGCGCGCAAAGTCGTGCCCTCTTCCTCCGGCGTTCTAATGATTCCCAATGCGCAGGTGTGTTCTTCCGAAATGTATATTTTGCCGCTCTGTTTTGTATCCTCTCTAAGCTCTTTTTAAGTCCTATTCTGTACGGATCCCAACAACTGGTTCCGTATTCCATTACCGGCCTGACAAGCGAGGTATACGCGATTTCCTTTGCTTTCGTATTACATTTTTTAAGATTTCTCATGACGAAATGCAAAGACCTCCAAGCTTTACCCACTACATAGTTCGTTTGTTTCTCCCACCCCAATTTACAATCCAGGAGAATGCCAAGGTATTTACAGCTCGAGACTCTCGGTACTACGTCATTACCTAGCTGATAAGATATTGAATGAAAAGCTCTGGCCCTACAAAATGTGATCGCTTTCCTTTTCTTTCCATTTATAGTCATTTTATTAGCTATTGCCCAATCGTTAATTTTATTTAAATCGTCCTGTAGTTGAATCATATCGTGCAGATCTGCAATTTCCCTATATAATATACAGTCGTCGGCGAAGAGTCGAATTTTTGACGTTATATTTCGCGATAAATCATTTACAAAGATAAGAAACAGCAGTGGACCTATGACACTGCCCTGAGGAACCCCGGAAGTAATGTTACCCTTTTCCGATAAGTGCTGTCCAATTCGGACTTTTTGATTTCTATTGCGAAGAAATTCATTTATCCATGCTATTACCCGCCTGTCAATTTTAGCATCAATAAGTTTCAGTATCAATATGTCATGCGGCACGACATCAAATGCTTTAGCAAAATCAATAACTATATTTTTCGCTAAAGTCCACGAGCACTTAATTTAAGAGCTATATTAACAAATACTACATAACAATACGTATAATACGTTAAAAGACAGCTGTGTTCTACTGTCTAGTTTAAAAATTATGAAGTTCTGAATGACTTGACGATGTCAGGACCTGAGCGGTTTTGTTGTTTTGTAGCAACATTTCTCGCTAAAGTTCACGAGCACTTAATTCAAGAGCTATATTAACAAATACTAAATAACAATACGTATAATATGTTAAAAGACAGCTGTGTTCTGCTGTCTAGTTTAAAAATTATGAAGTTCTGAATGACTTGACGATGTCCGTACCTTAACGGTTTTGTTGTGTTGTAGCAACATTAATCGCTTAAGTTCACGAGCACTTAATTCAAGGGCTATATTAGCAAATACTAAATAACAATACGTATAATATGTCAAAAGACAGCTGTGTTCTGCTGTCTAGTTTAAATATTATGAAGCTCTGAATGCCTTTACGATGTCCGTACCTGAGCGGCTTTGTTGTGTTATAGCAACATTTATCGCTAAAGTTCACGAGCACTTAATTCAAGGGCTATATTAACAAATACTAAATAACAATACTTATAATATGTTAAATAACAGCTGTGTTCTGCTGTCTAGTTTAAAAATTATGAAGCTCTGAATGCCTTGACGATGTGCGTACCTGAGCGGTTTTGTTGTGTTGTAGCAACATTTCTCGCTAAAGTTCACGAGCACATAATTCAAATGCTATATTAACAAATACTAAGTAACAATACGTATAATATGTTAAAAGACAGCTGTGTTCTGCTGTCTAGTTAAAAAAATAATGAAGTTCTGAATGACTTGACGATGTCCGTACCTGAGCGGTTTTGTTGTGTTGTAGCAACATTTATCCCTAAAGTTCACGAGCACTTAATTCAAGGGCTATATTAACAAATAGTAAATAACAATACTTATAATATGTTAAATAACAGCTATGTTCTGCTGTCTAGTTTAAAAATTATGAAGTTCTGAATGACTTGACGATGTCCGTACCTGAGCGGTTTTGTCGTGTTGTAGCAACATTAATCGCTAAAATTTCACGAGCACTTAATTCAAGGGCTATATTAACAAATACTAAATAACAATACGTATAATATGTCAAAAGACAGCTGTGTTCTGCTGTCTAGTTTAAAAATTATGATGCTCTGAATGCCTTGACGATGCCCGTACCTGAGCGGTTTTGTTGTGTTTTAGCAACATTTATTCCTAAAGTTCACGAGCACTTAATTCAAGGGCTATATTAACAAATACTACATAACAATACGTATAATATGTTAAAAGACAGCTGTGTTCTGCCGTCTTGTTTAAAAATTATGAAGATCTGAATGCCGTGAAGATGTCCGTACTTGAGTACTTTTGTTGTATTGTAGCAACATTTTACGCTAAAGTTCACGAGCACTAACTTCAACGATCCGTATATCGACAAATTGTACGTTATGGGATGAATAGTATGTTGAAAGTAATGTTCTGTATATTCTGTTCGTTCGTTTAAAAGTACGAGTTGAATGGTCTTTCTCTAGTTGAATGGTGTTGCAACTTGGTATATTTAGTTACTGTAATATATACTAATAATTAATAATATTATTAATATCGGTGAACCTATAATTTGGGTATATGTAGTTTTGTTCTAACTGTAATTTTAATGTTGTTTCTATGTAAAAAAGTTTAGCAGTTGAATGGTCTTTCGCCAATTGAATGGTATTGCAAATTTTTATTATTATTTTGCATTAGTAAATATTAATATTTATTAATAATATTAATATTTTTGGTGAGCCTAAAATTAGCCTATAATTTGTGTATAAGTAAGTTTGTTCTAACTTTAATATTTGATTTTGTGTCTGCTGGCTTTATTCTAAAGCTGGCAGAACATTAATTTTCGAGAAAACTACAAGAGCCTAAAATTTGGGAATATAGCATTTAATTAGCCTATAATTAGCCTAAAATGATGTGCTATTTTTTTTTTGTGTTCTGCTATAGTGTGTCTGCCAGCTTTATGGACATTATAAATATTTATATCGAACGCAACCCGCAAAACTAGGTTGAATTTTCAATTCTATATCGTTAAATAACTCCTAAACGAAGCGTTTTAGGTCCTCAAAAACTAACAACTTGAGGCCACAGGCCTCAAATAAACGTTCCTCACACCATATTGTACAGGATGATATCTTCTTGAATATCCCATTACATTTTTGCTGAGTCGACGCTTCTCGATTCTACCCCACCTATTCAGAGCTTGTAGAATCTGCAACTGTATGTGAAATTAAACTAATTACTTGATATTCTAAGCCACAGAATTGCACGGACGTGCCTCTCTGCTCGATAATAGAGTTAAATAAGAATAGTATCTATTGACAAGAGTGTATTGTATTGTTATCAATTACAGGGAGACATGTAAAGCAAGTGATGGAGGATAATAGGGACTTGAAGAAAAAGATAACTACAGGATTAATATGAAAATGGAAAAATAAGCAAGAGGGAGTGTACATGTGAGAGTTCTCGCACGGGCATGCTAGTCCAGTGTAACAGGGTTGCTCATCTGACCATAGAAGAGCGCGGGCGCTAGCGGCGGCTCGCGCATGGGCTCCAAGCAGAGAGCGGATTTGGACTGAATGACAGATTGATTGATTGATTGATTTTTTCGTGTTTCCGGGAGCGTCAACTGCTTTGGTCATTAGTCCCGTTAGTGTAGTGCATGTTTTTCTCGGGAGAGGGCGGTGATCTTCCCCCGGTGAATAGGGAGCTTCGGCACCGACCGACGACCTACCGTCGGCTAGTGGGGTTCCCCCAAACCAGGACTCTCCCACCACCTGGGCACCGCCCCAGCCGGGAAAAGCTCTAAGCTCCCGACCGGTCTCCCGGAATATGTGGTAGTGCAGTGCATGTTACTGTAAGTGTGTGTGTGTAAAGGGAGAGGATAGGACAAGGAAGAGAAAGGACAGATCGCGCGCGGTCCATGGCCCCTTTGGAAGGGTACTGCTCTGGCATTCGCCTGGTGTTGATTGGAGAACCCTCACTGACGAAAGGGCTCACCGGGAGAGGTGGCTCAGTGCGTCAACTGATGTCACTGCAGTGCCCTGGAGTTCCAGTCCCGACGGCGGCAGGATTTTCGACACTTTTCAGCTAGGTCGCTGTCTGGAGGAGAATTCTAGCCGGCGGCTGCTCTGATCGGTAGTTTTCCGTGGTTTCTCCGATCAACACCAGGCGAATGCCAGAGCAGTATCCTAACAGACGGACCACGGACCGCGTGCGATCTTTCCTTCCTCTTCCTTGTCCTATCCTCACCTCTTACATGCACACTTACACTAACATGCACTACACTACCACAGTGCAATTTTTCTAAAATTTGAGTACTTTTCGCGTAATTTTGTCAAAATATGGGCGATAGAGTACTGTAGGTTTACCTGCTTAGGGTTTAAAGAATGTTACGAATACTTTTTGATTTAGCCTTCTCCGATCCACTTCCATAGCCCTCTGTACAGTTCATGTAATGGGTATTTCTACTTCATTAACGAGTATTTATTGTATTATGTATTAGTAAGTGGGATGAATATCGCTTGGTAAGCGTTGTGCTTCTTCTATCATTCCTTGGTCTCCTCTGAATTCATCTATTCGTTATTTCGGGGTTCTGATGGACACAAGACTAAATTGGCACAGTCACATCTCGTCCAAAGTAATCGAAGCCAATAGAAGGTTAGCTATTCTACGTCCCATTCTCAACCGTAACTCTTCTTTAAAAATTCATTCCGCTTTAACCATCTACAAATCCATTCTTCGCCCGATATTAACTTACGCATGCTCTGTTTGGATTTCAGCTGCTCATCCACATTAAAGAAATTACAAATCTTCCAAAACAAAATGCTAAGAATAACAGTAAACGCCCCCTGGTTTGTCAGCAACAAGACCCTTCACAACGATCTTGCGATAGAACCAATTACTTCCTTTATTACGAAGCTGGCACATAATTTCTTCAATAATCTAAGTCATGTACAAGGTGCAGTCACCTACGAAATAGGAACCGATCAACCCCAACTCTCCCGCCTAAGAAACAGACTCCCATTCCACGTTTTCCTTCAATATCTCTCTGACATTAGATAAGGTAAGAACATTTCTTGCATTTACCTGTCCGTCGCATAGTATCTCCTTTCCAAACCCTATCATTACTCTCTAACAAAATTTTCTCGCAATAACTTTGGTTGAAGTTATAATCATTACCAGGGAGGTAACACGAAATTACCCCCTTCACGCTTTGCTGATACAAAGTTGCTTGCCCAATCAACTGAAGAGCCTCACGGCTGAACGTTGTAATGTCTGTCAATGTAAAATAAATAAATTTAAAAAAAGAAGAAGCGTCGTGCTTCAACCGGATAAATGTGCACGTTAATAATGTATTTTCGTACCTAAGACGTGCCTCAGGTAAGCGTTATCTATTTTACCTTCTTCGGCTTAAACGTTAGTGACGCACCGCTTCCTGCTTAAACAAGCACTAATAGTCAACGCTGCAGGCTCCTGATGTTCGCGGACAATTTCGTGTTTTATGCGAAATCAGGGAACGGAAGGCAGTCAGTTAAATACCCAAGTGATTATCTCGTCGCCTGTTCCGAATGGCTGAGTCGGAAAGAACTCGTTCTCAATTTCGAGAACTGCGTAGCCGTCAACTTCATTCGTAAGAGGGCAGACCCCGATGAAAGTGTGAGGTCGGCTGGCGCTCGTTTTCCGTGGCGGAGCAAAGCGAGATATTTGGGTGTGCTTCTTGACAGCGGGCTTCGTTTGCACGCACCTGCTCAAAGTCTCGCAGCCAAAGTCAAAAACAGAACTTGTCTCCTGAAACGACTTCTCCGTTTTTGCGACCTTCACCTTTCCTTAGAGCGCCGCTTATTCACCGCATGCGTGCGTCCCCTGTGGGGACGTACACTGTCAGAAATTACATTAAATTTAATGCAAATTTAATGTACGAGTGTACATAAATTGTAATGCACCTTATATATTAAAGGGAGATTAATGTATCTGTACATTAAATTTAATGCTTAAATTAAAATCAATGTGGATTTAATGTACGACTGTTAACTTACTTATCCACATTAAATTTAATTGTATACGTACATTAACTTTAATGTATACATGCTTTAAAGTTATTGCATTGTACATTAAATTTAATTTACGTACATGAAAATTACTTTCATGTACTTTATATTAAAAGTAATGCAGACATTTCTGAGAGTGTACGCTTGCCAGATTTTCGTGTCAGTTCCGACTTCAAATCTGCGACCTATCCACGTAGCAGAGGGCAGAGCGGCGAGCCCGCATCATCCCAACACCCGACCTGTCCACACTCTCAAGACCGCTGACGTTTTCAGAGTTCTCGGCGGGCGGAACCAGTTTCCGGCGCAGCTGAAGAAGAGGGCGAAGACGGCGGCGCTCGCCAGGGCGCTGGGACCGTCCGCTCCGCGCATCCTGCGCGAGACCGGCGTAGCGGCGAACAGAGGTATGCACTAGGGATGGGCGATTATTAAAGAATAATCGATTAATATACAATCGATTATGATTATTATTAGATTAATATGCATCGATTAATCGTTCCGAATTAATCGAATAATCTTATATAATCGATTAATTTTTCACTTGGTTTAAATAATGCGTAAAATGCATCAAATCGTTAGTTTTTATTTGTAAATTAAAGAATCGATTAGTAACGCAACTTATTTTATAACAACCTATCACGATAATGCGAATCATTCTCAATGTTCTGCCATGTTAAATTTTATTTATTAAACTTTGTGTTTAAATCAAATTTAGTTGTTATTTTTATGAAATCAGAAAAAGCGTGCTCATCAACTAAAATAACGTTAAAGTTTTTAAATTAAATACAGAATAATATAATACACACGTTCAAACAGAATAGTATAATATACACGTGTTCAAACACACAAAATGCAACCACTTAATGGAAGAAATCTCAATTCTTTTATTTTCTTGTAATAAACGGCAAAATAAATAAAATTAACTTATGCAAAAGCATTTTGATATAATATATATCTTAATAACATATCATTAAATGAACAATATCGAATAGAAACATCAACTACGTACATTAATGTGTAGAGACGAGGAATTCCATTGCTGAAGTTCAAAAGTAGAGATGTACTTTTATGTTTTGCTCGTCTTGAAACTTAATATTAGATTTAAAATAATCCAGCAAAAATCTGATAAAATAATCGTGTACATTAATCGGTGTAAAAATAATCGATTTCAATTTTTCGATTAATCGTTTAATATAATCGATTGTTGTGCTAATCGCGATTGAATCGTGTGCACCTGGCGTTTGACGGAAGAAAAGGCCCGTCGCACGTCGCCTTCACCTTTCGCGCACGGCCCCCGCACGAGCTCGCAGAGCTCTGCGTCGCCAGGGAACAGCACGAGCGAGGAAGGTGACTGCCGCTCCCTACAGCCGGAATCCGCGTGGGAGGCGCGGAAACGCGCTTCGCCGGGACGGGACCGCCTGGAGATGAAGACGTCACGACGCCACGGAGTGAAGTCGGTGGGTTGGTTGGTTGTTAGTAATTCCGGGCGCGTCAGTTACTGAGGTCATTAGTCCCGTAAGTGCAGTGTATGCTTATTCCTCGGCAGGTGGCGGTGGTCTTTCCCAGACGGATGGTTTGGTTTCGTTGATATCGTAGGCTTCCGCGGCCAGAGTCATGATCTGGGCTGTCCGGGTGACGCCGCGTCGAAGGCTGGGGTGCCGACGTTTCGACCGACATATCGCGGTCCTCTTCAGGGCTGTACTGCTTCAGGGCTGTTTGGTTTCGTTTGTTTTTTTCGTGTTTCCGGGCGCGTCAACTGCTTTGGTCATTAGTCCCGCTAGTGTAGTGCATGTTCTTTCTCGGGAGATGGCGGTGGTCATCCCCCGCTGGATGGCGAGATCTGGCGCCGACCTACCGTCGGCTAGTGGGGTTTCCCACTAACTAGGACTCTCCCACCAGCGGAGCACCGCCCCAGTCGGGACAAGCTCTAAGTTCCCGGCCGGTCTCCCGGAATATGTGGTAGTGTAGTGCATGTTAGTGTAAGAGTGTGTGTGTGTGTGTGTGTGTGTGTGTGTGTGTAAGGGGAGAGGATAGGACAAAGAAGAGGAAGGACAGATCGCGCGCGGTCCGTGGTCCGTTTGGTAGGGTACCGCTCCGGCATTCGCCCGGTGTTGATCGGAGAAACCACGGAAAACTACCGATCAGAGCAGCCGACTGGTAGAAGTCTCCTCCAGGTAGCGACTGAATTCGACCTAGCTGAAAAGCTAGTGTCGAAAATCCTGCCGCCGTCAGGATTCGAACCTAGGACCTCCCGGTCAGAGGCGCTTCAGTGACATCGTTGATGCACTGAGCTGCCGCTTCCGGTCCCAGATGGATGGAGAGATCCGGCGCCGATCTATCCCATTTGTAATGTACAGACTGAATTTGCCAAAATTTGATATTCTTCGTCGTTTAGTTTTGTAAATAATTAACGTTAAACATTGGTCTTTGCGTTTGTGCTCATGCAACGAGGGCTACGGCAAATGAGCGAGTGGCTTCACCTCGCGATAGAGTTCGCCACTTTTCTGGATATATCAATTGCCAATAATATCTGAGAAGACTCAGAGACGAGCACAAGGCAAATGTCGCGCATCACAGCCCCTCGAATGGTGAACAACACTTGCGGAGAGATTGCGACTTTTCCATTTCTAACGGGTCCAACATATGCACAGTAGACACTTATAACGACATTTTCAATTCTACAGGCATTTCTCGCGCAAAAGAAGTTTTCAGTATCTGAATTTTATGGGAAGTATCTGCACTCAGGTATCCCCAACGCTTTTGGAGCTGGGATTAATGAAAGATCGCGTTTATGCTACCAAAGTTGTGTATTGTAATAGCCTTCTTCGGCGCATTGAAGGCGTGGCGGCAGAAGTAAAGGTACAGCCCGGCAAAGTTGTGCGCGTCACGGAGGCTTTGCTAGATGACTACCTTGCGTTCACGGAAGAGGAGGTGAAAATGCGAAACTTTGGCTCTACACTCAAATATGATAAACTATCCTAAATAAAAATTAAATACAAGTTTTTCTCTCTCCTTTAATATTTGTTAGATAAGTAGGCAATAACAGCAACATGGAACAATATTTAATGTGATATTTAGGCTACTTTTTTGCAAAATATGACCAAGGAAAAAAATTAATTTCGAATAGGGTTTACACTATTTCCTTCTGCACTTATGAAGACCTTAGTGTACTCTTATCACCGGGTCCTGTATGAGCAACGAGGACTGAATCACCCTGTATGCCAAAGTGCCAAAGTGCAGTGTGTGTGAAATGTATGTGGGAGTGAATGTGTTTTGTAAATATAGCTTAAAAGTAAATGTGGGCGTGATTGAAATGAAAAAAAAGTAAAATTATCTATTTAAAGATCTTTAAGAAACCTGTTAAACACCTATTAAAGAAACTAAAGAACGCCCAAAGAAAGCCCTGCTTCTGTAAATTAGTTTCAAATTAGAATTAGTTTAGTTTCAAATAATCTCCTGAAGCTAGGCTCTCATGAAATTGCATCAGCCTAATAATCTGCAATAATTTTGCTCTAAGTTATTGAATAAATTCCTGCTCCTCCAGGGTCAGTGAAGAGGGGAAAATTAAAAAAAGAATCGCCACGCATTTCGCCCTGAGGAAGGTCACAGAAAGAGGCCAAAGCGCTGGTATCTGTGCCTTGGACGTGGCGACTCCCAGCAACCAAGAAGATACTGATAAAAACTATGTTGGTCCTATAGGTAGTTACTAAAATGTGCTTAAATTTCATTTTGATAGATTAAGTAGTTTTTAGTTAAATCACTTCGTACATACGGACAAACAAACCTGCAGTGAGAGGACAATTGATCTGATGTGAGATAGGTTTTATTAATCGAATAAGTAAGTTGAAAAAGTATTTAAGAGCTGAAAATTCAAGAATCACAGTCAAACACATCCTATTTATTTATCTGTATTGATTTTATTATTATTATTATTATTATTATTATTATTATTATTATTATTATTATTACTATTATTATTATTATTATTATTATTATTATTCCCACTGCTAGTTTTGTTATCCTATCATAGTTATGTTGACGCGCCATCATGAGACGAGTATGAGTCACACAGCTGGTCACAGCTGGCATCTTGACATTTGTTGGAGAGTTTTTAATGCATTTTTTCATATGGCAATTGGCCATGTGAGGGGGAATTCGTCCAACGTGCGATCCTGAGGTTTGGAATGAGAACTAAAAGGAAAGGAAAAATTGCGCGCGGTCTGCAGTTCGTTGTTTAGGGTTCTGCATCAGCATCGGTTTGGGATGGTTAAGAGTAAACATCAGAAAATCCACCACCGTTGGTTCTCGAATCTAGGACCTCCCGGTTTTCGGAATTTCGCTTACGAACACGCAGCTGCATACCCTTACGCTGTTGGTTTCAATGACAAAATTACATTTGAATAATTTATAATATAATTTATATAATTTTTTAAATAAATGTATTTATATTTCATTATATAATAATTATTAATTAATTATAATATTAATTAATTCAATATTTACAAAAATATTTTTTATTAATTGTATTATTTTATTAATTAAATAATACAATTAATTAATTAAATTTCATTAACTAATTAAATAATATTTTATTAACATTATTTATCTTAGTAATTTATAGCGTAATGCATTATTGACAACCTTCTAAAAGCCGGAAACTTACCAAGGAAGAATTTTGAAAGGAACCGTCACGCTCCGTCTTAGACAAATATTGCCGTATTGATAGCGACTAGAGAAGACGACAATTCCGTTCCAGCCCAACGCAATTAATGTTCCAGCTCTTATTCTGGAAAACTTCCAGTCTGTTGAGAAATGACAGATTGAGAAATGACCCTTCAAGATTAATGATGTTTGCTTACGACACATCCTGTTTGAAACATGAAACAGCATTGCAATAGCTCACAAAGACAACAAAATACCTTGAACTTGAAATCGTCAGAAATCTTACGCAATAAAATTATTTTAAACTAGTGGTGCTAAAACAAACACAAAACAAACTTACTTTCTCGGCTTTAGTAATGATTATTTAATACTATTTATATTATTACAAATCGTAGAACATTTGGTGCGAAAATTAGTTTCAAGAAATAGATTTTCGACTCAAAAATTTAAATGAAAATATATTTGAGTCATTGAATTCATTGTATAAGGTATTCAATGAATTCACAAACATATCAGATAAGTTTTTTAGCTTCACAATATTATGCGTAAGCAGTATGGAAGAAAGTAAAATAATTAAAAGTTAATAACTAATACAATCCACCAGCGGCGGCGGCGGCGGCAGAGACCGCGGCTTACGCTTCAGTGCGTTGTTGCTAGCACCAATGGACGATTGGCCCTGCTTTAAAGCACCAATGGACGACTGGCCCTGCTTTAAAGCGCGAAAAGACGATTGGCCCTACTTGAAAGCACCAATGGACGATTGGCATGGACATTACAATGGAGTAACACTGATAGCGCTGGCAAACAAATGCAAATAAATCGAAAAATATATAATAGTAAATATGAAACACTGTAGTATTGTAATATTCTCCAAATATACTCCATTTAATACGAATTACACGTTACTCCGAGTCTGAACATGTTTTCACACCTAAGAAAATTTACCAAGTTCTCTTTACTAATCGAAGAACAAACGTTTCGTTTCCATCATCATAATTCAACATGTGAATGGGTTAGGGTACGGATACCAGAATTTACGAAAACGTTCACAGAATACATATTTCCCACACTACGCCACACACGGTTTTTCTGGTTTTGGCGATAAATAAATAAATAAAACAAAGCCTCATAATAGTTGCATTTCAATGTTCAACAAAAAGAATAATTCAAAAGAATTTCACATTTCATGAACTTATATCGTTGCCGTTCAACAACGAACTTCTCAAATAGAGATCGCTGCATTGTTTCCCCAAGGCAGGGTATATAGTAATGTAAAATTAAAATTTTCATAAAAAATAATGGTACTCAATTTTTTCAATTTTGCTTTCATGTAAATTATTAGAAATAGTGCTAATATAATGCAAACCTGTGGCGAAGCTAGAGTCATGCAGTTGAGTATTCTGGAAATCTTATCTTACTTTTTTTTCTAAATTAGCTCCATTCATTCGTTTTTTCGTTTAGCAAAAACGTCGATAAATTGTACTTTAAAGCAGTGGTTTCTGCAAAGTTAATTTAGCAGACACTTCTTGACAGCCAGTGTACTGCAATTACCGATCCTGATGTTTCTCATGGAATTTTTCAGGTATGACTTTCCTCTCTTTAATGTAATCATATTCCTTTCACATAATGCTGTAGAAAGAGGAAAAGTTAGGCTGAGTTGTATCAACCAAATCGTCTCTTAATAATTTTTTCTAAACCATTTTGTCCAACAAATACTTCAGCATCAAATCTGCACGCATTTGTTTTGCACTATTAATGTATACATTTGTCAGATAATTTCGAAGCTGCTCACTGTCAAAGAATGGATATTGTTTTATTGGGAAAGAAAACTTTTCTGAACGAAAAGAAGCTTTGAAGATGGAAAACTGCTTTTCGTTAAGAAATTCAATAAAATAAAAGTTTTCAAAATCTTGAAACCTACATTCCATCTGAGTCACTACTGTGTCATTTTAAAAGAAACAACTTTCTGTCTTTCAAATAATTCTGATCCTGAAGGTTCATTCATGGTTATGTCTGCTTTAATGCAGATTCAATAGTCTCTTCATATCTAACACGGCATATTACTACATATTTTTCTATTTTTATCTTTACGACATATTAGTTGACTCATGATTCCGCATTGTTGAGTGAAAACTGCATTTCGATATCGTGAACCGTTTAGAAGTTATGGGAGTGGCTTATAGTAAGTGGGGCATTTTCTATACCACTAAATTTTGAGCTTCATTAATTGTTTCATAAAGAAAACACGAACAAAAATCACACTAACGGCAGACTAACAACTCTCTCTACTTTTCCACAATGTCAGGTGATGAGGTGTATTTGCCTGGCCGGGACGTTGACGTGCATCGCGGTACAAGTCTGTGCATGCTGAGAACCTAGGCTATCTGCCCAGTGAGGGCGAGAGAGCAGGAGATATCGCGCGCCCTTTTCTTCCCATTTGCGGCAGACCCAGCCGGTGCCTATCCACTGGCCGGCTCCCCGCTCTGTTACGGGGCCCTACTAATTCCCTTGCGCGTTAGTGGGGGAAAAGAAAGTCGGAACCATTTAGTTTTATTTAACAATTCACTAAAAAATATTGAAAAAAATGGCACACATGACAGATTTTGTTGAAAAATAATTTGAATATTCTAAGGCTCGCAGATTACCCTTCAGCTTCGCCACTGGTCCAAACCCAACCAATGCAAAGGAAGCGCCTCTGGTGGATACCTGCGCTTATTTCAATAGCCAAGAACAGTAGCCATTTCTATCAGAAATGAAACATTCCATAATCAGCGAACAAAATTTCTTGAAGTAAAGAAGTAATTTGTTAGTTCTAAGTTAAATTTATTGCCTTCCGTCAATCTACTTTCTTTTATAAGAATAGCAATAGCTTCTAAACACCTCTCAACTTAGTATGTTCACGAAGCGCAGTAAATTCGAAGTGGGCTATTATGTTTCTCGACAAATTACACAAAAAATACTCATATTTTCAAAAAATTCAACATGACCTTATTCAAAGATCTGTTTTTGATGAACACATTACATTTAGAAAAAAGTGTATCTTCATAAATTGTAGTTGTAGGAAAATGCTGAAAAAATTTTAATTTTTTAAATTTTCGAAAAATCAGGCATTTCAACGAACTTGAGTCCCGCACCATTCTCTTAAGTGTCCCTTACGATATCTAAGATCTATATTTAATCAAAAAATGTTGTGCCGTTTTTAAGAAAAATGGTTTAAAGAAAATTGTCTATGTTTGACACAAAAATTTTCAAAAAATAGTAATGTTTTTGAAAAATTAAATATAATATTATTTTTAGATATGTTTTTCATTAACACATTCCATTAAGAAAAATGTTTATTTTCTTAATTGTAGTTGTAGGAAGACGCCGAAAAATTTTGAACTTTTGCAACTTTCGAAAAATCAGGATTTTTAACGAACATGAGACCTACAAATTCTCTTAAATGTCCTTCACATTATCCAACAGCAAAATTTAATAAAAAACGGTGGAGCCATTTTTTGAAAATTTGGAAAATGTTCTAGGAGCTGCATGTAAAGTACCCTCCAAAATTAAAATATCGGTTTCAAATTCAAAGGGCTACGAAAAACAGAATGACAGGGGGTATCTATCTATCTATATATTTAAAAAAATAAGGTATTCTGCCATGGCTTCGTTTAGAGTTTCTACAGAACCGATAGTAGTATTATTTCCTTCAAATGAAAGAATGTGATCTCTAGATGTGTTATCAGATATTATTTGTTTTGATTCAGAAACATTTACGGTGTAAATTAATTAATTAAATCATTCTTTAATAGTACGCTTATCAATAGTCAATTTTTTCTTCCAAAGGGTGATTGTTTCAAAATCGATGTACACGAGTCAATAGATGTCCACGCTGCTTCATGGTGGCGCTGCTTGATGTTTTGTTTTGATTGTTGAGATTTGTTTACAATTCGTCAAGGTTTTGTTTCAGTGTAATAATTGCATTGTGGCATTGACAGTTGGTATGCATTTGCTTTTGTGGTGCATTTTGTAGAGAACATTCGGACAGTGGTTTTTGCTCGGTTGTAGTGAAGTTGTTCAAGGTTATGTCAAATTCCGAATCGTTGCCCATGCGCCCCAAAAGACGCAAACGTACATTAACTGGACGCAGGGAAAGAGAAAGTCAGCGTAAGTGTCGTGATAGTGAGTTCATTTCGTTTTCTGTTGGGTCGTTGTCTATGAAATGTCAGTTTTGTTCTGCTTTGTACTTCGCATGTGAGAGAAATTCTGCAAACGAGTTTACTCTGTGTTGCTTCAATGGGAAAATAAATTTTCCTTCGAGCAATATGCCAGAAGAAATCAAAATTTTTTATAGGGCATGATGACATCAAAAAATAATATCCGTTAGTATAATAGTTCTCTTTCTTTTGTGTCATTTTGCGCCGATATTGCATTGCCACCTGGTCATGGGCTATACGTGTTCAAAATTTTGGGTAGTCCACATCACAGAATATCTTCGTTATACCCTGAAAATCCCAACAATGCAACATATTGTAAACATTAGTCTGGGCACAGTATTTTGTATTTATCTCAGATCTCACCGTCAAATTTTGACGGGTTTTCACAAGTCTATTTTGAAGAAAATCGGCTGAACGGTTTAGCCTCTAGCGTTGTTCACGACAGACGGACGGACAGACGTTTTGCCGTCATCAGATTTCTCAGTATTAAGGTCCCACAAAACATAGTTTCTCTCCGCACCAAGTGTTAGAGGATTTTTTCCTACATTTAGCACGTGGATTTATCCACTTTTTGTTAACAGGGCAGGTTAATAAGAGTTTTTCTGCCGTAAGTTCTTCGTTTCTTCGAGCCACATTACATAACTGTCTCTCACCTGTGTAAGCGGTAGCGAGAAATTAAAAAAAGTGTGAAGACGAGCATAAAATAAACCGATCAACTCTAAATACGTAGTATACTATTGCATATGTTTTTTAAACACTTCTTTGCATTCCCATTTCTTAGTCAGCGTACTTTTTTTCACATCTGACCTCACCACAAGTGGTGTGGTGCTGTTAACTTTTCTGGGGATGTGATACCAAAATAATAGAGGTGACATACCACACCCGACAGGTTTGGTTGGGTAAAACACTGATCAATGCATAATAAAAATTCATGTGACCACAATAAACAAAAGTCTTAGAGGTTTTAACTGCTACAAAATACATTTCAAAAAAGTGAAACATATAGTCAAAGACGGCATAATTAGTCAAATTCATTATATTTGAGGCGGTTTAATATTTTTAACCTACACCATACGCACTTAAAGCATTAGGAAAATTGCAAGTAACGATGTGGCTGTAAACGAAGTTTTTAGCTAGTAACAGAGAAGATTTTTCCTCATGCTATAAATATTCCAATAAATAATACTGTAATTACAAACGTGCAAAAAGAATAAATTCCTCCTCGAGTAAAGGAAAATAATTTTTAAAAGTGTCTCCGGCTATTGCGGGCGACTGTTACCTAACCACTGCGTTGTTTTGAAAGTGAGCGCCTTCTACGACCGGTCTGTCTGGTTTGCCTGGCGGGGCGGGTGGGAAAATGTAAGTGAGATGAGCTCGTGTAAATCTCAGCGACTGGAAGAGACCTGTTTCTCCTTTCGTACAATCACGGCGGCGCCCCTCCGCATGATTCACACTTGTTTACATGCGATCACCCATCACCATCCATCATGTAGTTTTTCGTACACATCATAACACACTCCTGTGAGTAATAATTCTTAATTGTAGTAGATCTGGAGTTACTATATCGAGTGTGAAGTGTTTGTCTATCCGCAAAAACGATGTAAACAACTAAGCTATCGTTTACTGTAGGAACAAATAACATTACACATTTTTTTGTAATCACAACTGTAATGTTCTCTTTCCATATACATTGGCTAAAAGGAAATAATATTTACCTAACTTCCGCATTAACCCCACGGCACACGCGGCTCTCAGATGACTGAGTTCTTGCGTTGATAGAACGACTTAAAAATTATTTTTAGAACACCGTCGTTCTCATAACCTCTCTATTATAATAAAGATAATCTCTCTCTATTATATATATATATATATATATATATATATATATATATATATATATATATATATATATCTGTGTGTGTGCGTGCGTGCGCGTGCGTGCGTGCGCGTGCGTGCGCGTGCGTGCGTGTGTGCGTGTGTGTGTGTGTGTGTGTGTGTGTGTGTGTGTGTGTGTGTGTGTGTGTGTGTGTGTGTGTGATATGTTGGTTTGTGTATGCTTCAAAAACTCAAAAAGTTTGCGATTAAACTCCTCAAACGTTCACACGATATTCAACCCGCTTCGAAGATTGTTTTTATCCTTTTTGCGCCAGTAACACCCGCGACCGCGATAAAATAGCTTTTCTAACGGTCAGCTGTGTAACAGCAACCACGCCGTCTGCCGAAAGCGAGGGGAACACTCACCATACAAGCTAACGACAACCGCAGTAACATATGAAACATTACTTGTACCCAATTACATTGTTTATTAACAAAAAAACGTATCCACTTGCATCCTATTCAGATTATTATACAATCTGAATTAAACATTCACCTTGACCAAGGTACTTTTGTGTGATCGTTGCGTGATTGAGCTGTTGGAGCTGGAGAGTGGAGTTGTTTGAGTGGGTCTTGCGTGTGAGTCGAAGTTCTGAGGGTGATTTGAAAGTATTGAGAAAAAAAAATCATATTGTTGAAAACTTTGTTAGTAATTCAATCAAATTCATATCAAAAACGATATAAAGGTACATTAATATTGTAAAGGTTAAAGGTCAAAACAGACAAAAACCATATACTCAGTACGTCAGCATAACGTACAATTCATGCAACGTTTCAGTCAACAGCAAATTTATGGCTCTCTTCAGGAGAAAATACATACAACTATAATACGATACTGACGGTAAAATACATGATGATAAAATTATATGTATGATATATAACACAAGGTAATTTAAATACAGACACATAATATTAAAATTTTATAAAATTTGAATGTAATTGGAGGTCCACCTCACATATATCTGTGAAAAAGAGAGAAGGTTTTTTGTCCGTGTGTAAGTATTATGTATACACACAAGATAAAAAATGATAATCTTATATAGGGTTGTACTCAGTTTATGATATATGTATATTTATGATATACCGCGTATCTCAAAGATATTTTGAGATTGTAAAGCCCAGATAACATACATTGATTGTTTGTGACCGGAATTGAAAATAGAACGGGACATAGTACATTCGTCAACAGACAGATTGGTAGACATGTTTACTTTAGTCAAAACAAAACGTAGATGCTGTTAGGCGAATTTCAGGACTTATGTATGATCGAAGCTGAAATCTATGTTTATAAAACAAAGATGGGTTAGCATTTATAACTCAAGAATGGTTGGACCAGTTTTAATTATATCTAGTTTGTTGAATTTAACTCCTCCCCGAATAGCATAATAACTATTAAAATATCGTAAAACTTCACTAGATGGTGCTGTAGAACAAAACTAAGTATTCATGTCCAATGCAACTCGCAACACATTAGGCAGGATTTTTTAAATCTATATCGTTTAATACCTCTTAAAGAAAGCGTTCTAGGGTATTAAAAACTAAAATTTTGAGGCCAAAAGCCACAAAGAAACGTTTCTCACACCGTAATCTACAGAATGAGATCTTCTTGAACATTCTATAACATTTTTGCTGGTCCGGCGCTTCTCGATATTACCCCACCTATTCAGAGCCTGTAGAATCTGCAACTGTATGTGAAATTAAACTAATTACTTGATATTCTACGAGTGTAATTCTCTGCTTGGTAATAACATGAAATAAGAATAGCTTGTATTGACGAGGGCGTATTTTAACGAGGGCGTAACGTGCAGAATCTGCAACTAAATTTTAATAAGGGGGCAGAGAGAGAGAGAGAGAGAGAGAGAGAGAGAGAGACAAACAGCGACAGATTGACACAGATACAGAGGGACGGAGAGAGAGCGTGACACAGATACAGAGGGCCGGAGAGAGAGAGAGAGGAAGCGGGAGGGAGGCAGAGAGAGACGGAGAGAGAAAGGGAGAGGGAAGGAGAAAGAGGGAGATGAAGGGCAGTACAACGTCTGCCGGGTTCCGCTAGTGTGCCGATGGAGCTCAAATTTTGACACGATATACAAGCCGCTTCAAAGATTGTTTTTATCTATTTTTCGCGTCAGTAACATACCCGCGTCCGCGAGAAAACAGCTTTTTTAACGACGCCGTTTGCTAGAAGCGAGGGGAACACTCGTCATATTAGCTAACGACAACCGGAGTCACATGTGAAACCTTACCTGTTCTCATTTACTTTGTTTATTAACAAAAAACGTCAATACAACGAAATACATCCTATGTTGGAAATCTATTTCGCCATCTTCATATACAGGCAGCCCACATCACATGCAAGAATATGCTCAAGATGCAATGGCATCTTGACAGAGAGAGAGAGAGAGAGAGAGAGAGAGAGAGAGAGACGGAAAGGGGATAGGCGGAGAGAGGGAAACGATGAGAGAAAGAGAGAGGGAAAAAGAAAAGGGAGATGAAGGGCAGAACGTCACTGGGTTCCGCTGGTAATCAATAATAATTATTGTTCTCAGATATCATAGCTTGCAGTTCGTGCTAATAGGTTTTATGCTGTCGTCGCGAGAATAATCTCAATCAAACTGCGTGCTGCACACCATGGTGCAGGCTGGAGCTTGCAGTACAATTTACAACTGACACAACTTTTTCATTTATATTTTGTTCTTATTATTGATAAACATTGTAGTTCAATAAAATTGTAAAGTTTTAATGTTAGTAAATATGTTGAATATGTGTTTGTGCTTGAAAACACGAGCCAGTTTGTGAAGCAAGATAGGCTAAAATTCAAATGATGCATCTGAGAGATCACAGCGCGTGCTCAAATAACATTTACTAGCGAGTGTGCCGCAGGGTTAACCCTTCCGCATTTACTTAACTACCCGCATTTACCGCCCTGCTCCGCCTTGCGACCGGGAGCGGTAGCTCAGTGCATCAACTGATGTCACTGCAGCGCCTCTGACCGGGAGGTCCTAGGTTTCCACTCCCGACGGTGGCAGGATTTTCGACACTAGCTTTTAAGCTAGGTCGAATTCAGTCGCTGTCGGGAGGAGAATTCTAGCGGCCGGGTGCTCTGATCGGTAGTTTTCCGTGGTTTCTCCGATCAACACCAGGCGAATGCCGGAGCAGTACCCTATCAAACGGGCCAGGGACCGCGCGCAGTCTGTCCTTCCTCTTCCTTGTCCTATCCTCTCCCCTTACTCATACACACCTACTCTAACATGCACTACACTACCACATATTCCGGAGACCGATCGGGAGCTTAGAGCTTGTCCCGGCTGGGGCGGTGCCCCGCTGGTGGGAGAGTTCTGGTTAGGGGAAAACACCCTAGCCGACGGTAGGTCGGCGCCGGATCTCACCATCCAGCGGGAGATCACTGCCATCTCCCAAGAAAAAACATGCACTATACTAACGGGACTAATAACCAAAGCAGTTGACGTGCCCGGAAACACGAAAAAATCAATCAGTCAATCAATCCGCCTCGCGTCATTTCGCCCCACCTCGCTCCACCCCTTCCGCTCTTCTCCACCCAGTTGCACCTCGCCATGCTCCGCTCTCCTTGCTCCACCCCGCCCCGTCCCTTTCTCCTGTCCTTCCCCGCCACGTCATTCTTCTTTCCTCCCTCTCCACCGCGTCCAGTCCCGCTCCACCCCACTCCACCTCGCCCCGCTCAGCTCTCCATACTCCATCCCACTCCGTCCCTTTTCTTCTCTCCTTCCCCGCCCCGCCCCGTCTCTCTTCTTCCCTCCCCCTCCGCTCCGCTCAGTCCCTTTCCGTCCCGCTCCACCTCGCCCTACTCCGCTCTCCTTGCTCCGCCCCGCCCCGTTCCTTTTCTTCCCCCCGTCCCTGCTCCACCCAGTCCCGCACCGCTCCGCTCCGTTGCACCTCGCTCCGCTCACCTTTCCTACCTCCGTCCCCTCTACTCTCCACACCCGCCCTCGCCCTGCCTCACTCCAGCGGAGCTAATTTTCAATTTTCACCTTCAATTACTCGGGGCGTAAATCAACTGACGTAATGGATTTGAATGTCATTAGTAGGAGATTTTATGGACTTTCAGGAACTTTTGATGGTCGTTGGTAGATTACTTCACAGTTTTCGAGAAATGCGTGGAAATTGAATTACTGCGCACTTACACGCTTCTTTAATCCACCGTCGGTCGCGCCTGTAAAACGAACATGATTGGGCGCGCTATACCATTGAGATACACACGTACATATCGACTCTCAAAGGCAAAACAATAGTGTTACTGTTTGATTATGTACTTTATTTAAAACTAGCTGATCCGGCGAACTCTGTTCCGCCTTAACAGCTGGTCCCATCTTTTTCTCGCGTCGCACTCACTGTGAGAAACTGTACTATCCTTGTTGCACTGCGTACGTGCAAAAACGTGCGTTCTCACACAGGAACGCTGTCGAACGGGATAAACGGTATCCTATGTCCGTCTCCTGGCTCTAAGCTTCCTGCTCACCAATTTTCAGCCAAATCGGTACAGCCGTTCTTGAGTTATAAATAGTGTAACTAACACGACTTTCTTTTATATATATATATAGACGTTAAAATTTTATAAACGTTTTAACACATTACAAACATTCAATATTATATTTTAACACCAAAATTTTAACTACTTTACTTTCTTAGCTCAATGTAAGCAGATTGTTGCCGCATGTTCTAGACATAAACATTTTGATCATCTTAAACATGAATATTTGGTCAACTTTATTTTCTTCGATTGTTGTTGTTAACGACACGTATTACATCGCTTTCGCTTTGAATTTGGTTCTACGACATTATATTCGGCGGTAGGTTTTGATGTAAAATTGGTTTAGTGGTGAGTTATAGTTGACTTTTACATAATTGAAATGATTGAAAGCGTTGTCATTGTCAACAATATTATTTATTTCAATAAGAGCAGCTTTCGATGGCTTAGCCATCATCATCAGTTTTCTGATACAAGAAAAATATAAACAAAATTAGAATTAACATAGTTACATAATTTAAAAAAACATCTTAAGAAATTGAAAGGGAAGAATTAAAGAAAGAAAGAAAGAAAGAAAGAATGAAAGAACGTATGTAACTATGTTAATTCTAATTTTGTATATATTTTTCTTGTATCAGAAAACTGATGATGATAGCTAAGCCATCGAAAGCTGCTCTTATTGAAATAAATAATACTATTTGACAACGCCTTCAATAATTTCAATTTGATGTAAAAGACAAATTCTGTGGAAGTTCTTTTCTTCTCTCAAGATGATGGCAGCATATAGACTTCAAAAACAGTCTTCATGTTTTTACGTCTTTTTGGTTTCCCAGGAAAATAACTTTTGCATTAATATCACTAATATGTAGGTATATACTTTAAAAAATTCATTTCCTTCTTCAATGTAGGAATTTTTGCCATCCAACTCACTCTCCGAGTCACTACTTCTCTCCTCAACATGATCACTATCACAGTCACTGATTGCCTCTTCATCGCTGATATTGTAACAAATTTACTTATTTCGTTTAAATTATGTAATAGCAGTTACTGAAGTAAATCTGTCATTTACTAATTTCGTGACGTGTGATTACACCGTCACGCATCCCTGGGAATATCTCAATTTATGGATAAACTTCCCTATCGGTAGTGGGTTCGTCTTTGCTAAACTACTGATCAATTAACAAGCCAACACAATTTTACAGTTTTAAATAACAAATAACCTGTATTCTAATGAATGAAAATCACTGTACAAATGAAATTCACAGATCCTCCTATGTTCTCACTTTTCGTAAAATTATGGTAACTAATTCCCTACCTAAACTGCAGTTTTCACTAAAGTGATAATAACTCTGATCCCCGTTTACAAGAAAGAAGCAATAAATACATATTTACACTTCACAAAACATATCACACTTGAGACACACAAATCATAGTACAAATATTCATCCTGCAAAAAAAAAAAAATACATACACACAATACTCGAAATTCACTACTACCTTTTAAATCACTAATTACGTTACACTTAATAGTCACATTTGACCTTCGGCTTCTACATAGCCTTTCAACACAAAATTTTGTTTCATAACGTCTCTTAAATGATTTGAATCAATTACATATGACTCTAAATAAATAATTATGTACAAAACAACTTCTATCATAAACATAAGGATTACTCTAATCTGATTCCTCTTACGACTGTCGAAAAGAAATAAAATCACTGGCTAGCAAGACCAATGTTCTAATAAACTTGCCCGATCAACGTCTGTTATTGAGGGAAGCTCACATTACAACGTTTTGGCTAGTATAATTATAATCCTATCTCAGAAGTTTTTTTTCAGACTGAAATTTAATGAGTGTTCTTTCTGTTTTTATATGACTCACGACCGGCGAATTCCTCAGGTTGGTCCCGCGCTGTGTAGCTGGCCGTCGCGCAACACTCGCGCCTCAAGGTCGTCGTTCTTCTGCAAGGTCCGTGCGTTGCCTGTCGCGTCGAAATTGGAGTATTTCCGAACACCGTCTCCTCGTCGTTCAGCGAAAATTCACCACAGCTTTCGCAGAGGCGATGGTCGCATCAGAATGCGAGTCCGAAACTCCAAGTTATGACTTCGTAATAGCAAAAGTCAAGCTAGTTGTTGGATAATCTGTACTTCTAATAATTCTCAAAATTCCATAATAGGATTTCCAAAGTGAAATTCCAAAAATAAGAATAAAAAAATATATGAAAACTGTAACAAAGAAAAAACATGTCCTATGTTACAATAGTCCTCCTTTCTAGCAACAAGAATGCAGCAACGTGGTTTTACAGATTCATTTCGATCTATTACCGCCGTCGTTCTTTCATTCATTGCATTCTTGTTTAATATTCATTTACTAATTCCATGTAATCTCACGACATTCACAGTACGTAAATCCATGAAAAGTGCTCAGTCAATTACCTTTTATTAAAGCTTTTGTGTTCCGTTATCTTCCGCGTGTCCCTCGTCGACTATGTGGTGTACTTGCAGGCAACCGTTCACCTCGGCGTCTCGAACCAGAAAGAGAGCGAGCTCTTTTGACGCAAGTTCACGCCACGTCCGTATTTCCACAAAAATTTCCTGATTGGCTATGGTCTGAGTGCGTTCAGAAATCCTTTCCTGACTTACGCCATCTCTTCGCCGCTATAGAAACTACGTGTAGGGCCTAATGTCGGGTATTATTGCTTCTATTTTCCGTTGGTCATAAATGTGACCGACGACAAGCGGTTACAATATAGTCTTCAACTTTGTTACTATCACGAAGTTCCTCTACATTGTTGTCTTTGTCCGGATTTAGACGCATCATTCTGCACACCGATTGAGTAAGCGAAAACTTGACACTATTGGGCCCACTGTATCTCACAGGTACAGAGTGCTGACTGAGGCAAAATGAGACGAGGAAGGAGGAAGTTTAACATGGCGACGCATTACCAGGCTAAATATAGACAGCTATTAGTACGCAGAAATCTGTAAAGCCCTTCACTTCCGCAATATAAATTGCATGTATCTCACAGATACAGGACTCCCGACGGAGGGTAAATGTGGAAGAAAGGGGGAATGGGAAGTAGTTTTTACAAAATATCATTTGGGCTGAAACTTTTGTTTTGTTTTGAAGGTCAAATGTACAAAATATCAGTAGGTTAAAATTAAAACTGTAAACTTTTCATCTTCTCTGTAACTAAAGTTGTACGTAGGGTATCTGTGATATCAAAATAACTGCCTCTTACTTTCTCGTATACATACAATGCATATACGTAGCTTAGTGAAAGTAATGCAGTGGAAAATCGATTTCGTTATTTTAACGGAAATTCACGTTTTGAGATCCCCACATATCGAAAAAAAGGTTTTTACTTTCTCACCTAACTGCGCACATACTAAGTAAGTAGAAAGAATTGTAATGCTGCCACTGAAGTCGACGATTTTTCTACACCAAAACTCTTAATGTGAGGCCCTGTTAACGCAAAAATGGATGAATATTGTTTCTCTAGATAGTAAATTACTTCTTCTAACATACCGGGAGCGGTAGCTCAGTGCATCAACTGATGCCACTGCAGCGCCTCTGACCGGGTGGTTCTAGGTTCGAGTCCTGACGGCGGCAGGGTTTTCGACCCGAGCTTTTCAGCTAGGTCGAATTCAGTCGCTGTCTGGAGGAGAATTCTAGCGGTCGGCTGCTCTGATCGGTAGTTTCCCGTGGTTTCTCCGATCAACACCAGGCGAATGCCGGAGCAGTACCCTACCAAACGGGTCACGGACCGCGCGCGATCTTTCCTTCCCCTTCCTTGTCCTATCCTCTCCCCTTACACACTACCACATGTTCCGGGAGACCAGTCGGGAGTTTAGAGCTTGTCCCGGCTGGGGCGGTGCCCCGCTGGTGGGAGAGTCCTGGTTAGGGGAAACCCCACGAGCCGACGGTAGGTCGGTGCCGGATCTCGCCATCCAGCGAGGGGAAATCACCGCCATCTCCCGAGAAAAAAACATGCACTACACTAACGGGACTCATGACCGAAGCAATTGACGCGCCCGGAAACAAGAACAATTCAATCAATCAATTCTTCTAAATGTAGTCAAATCCACATTTTGCGGATCTCTGATATCGAAAAATCTATTAACGGCATAATAAATATTTTTGTAGTTAAATCGGAATGTTTTACGGAATGTTATGACCCATTACGTCTCGGCTTAAGGAGTGTAGGTAAATAATGAATTTCCTACAACTGCCCTACACTTATTTTGTGTACGATTATACATCGTGCCATGTACTCTTTGCATCGAGCTAGCGAGAAAATGAAAATAAGATCCATTCTGACAAAAGCGGATCCTGAAATTATTTCAGGAAGAGAACAATTTGATTACGTACTCCCCCTCCACAACTTCTTTTACGAAACATGATACTTTTAGAACGTAAATTTCTTTTTGAAATGACGCACAGTCGGGCTTTAAGGGAATACTCTTTTGGAATGGGATGTGTACAATTTGTAACAATTCTTTTAATGAATTGACTAAAATGAAAAAAACAGTATTGGATCCAGGGGGAATTGGACCCATGCTCCGTGGATTTGCCATTCTTCTGGAATCTCCGTTTGCCTATAGTGAACTGTTCATGTGCAGCCACTGCCGAAAATTCTTCTAAACCAGCCGAATTTTAATTTTAATTTTTTGTTTACCGATAATTCTGAGAATTGCGTTGGAAGAAGTTTCGAAAACAAACATTGTATTGAATTTTTTTCGAAAACGTTTGATGTTGAATTTTATTACTTTAAACCTTTTCGTAAAGTAAACTGTAATTCTTGATACGTATTGGTTGAAGAGTCTAACTTATGTTGTCAGATCTTTCATCTCTCTATTCTCTCGATTCAGAACTTTTCTCCGGCATTCGCCTGCTGCTGATCGGAGAAACCACGGAAAACTATCGATCAGAGCAGCCGGCCGCTAGAATTCTTCTCCAGACAGCGACCGAATTCGACCTAGCTGAAAACCTAGTGTCGAAAATCCTGCCGCCGCCAGGACTCCAACCTAGGACCTCCCGGTCAGAGGCTCTGCAGTGACATCAGTTGATGCACTGAGCTACCGCTCCCTGCTCCAATTTAAAGTTGTGGACGCATCTTTTTAATCGTTTTTCATTCTGATCTAGTTTTGTTATTAGCGAGAAAGATCACCTAATATTTTTTTGTCAATGAATTACTTACTATTAATACTATGAATTTTCTTAATATTACTTGTATTCTGGAAATAGAAATGGAAATTATGTGATACATTATGTTTAGAAATAAAATAAAGAATCGTTTATTTTTAAATTAAATTGATCCAAATAGTAATTATTACTATGTACTGAAAGTTTTGTAAAAAAAATATATTTACATTTTGTATCAACGGTATTCTGCGTCTCATGATTCATGAATAAAGTAATTTATAAATAATTTTATTTTACCTTTAGTAAATACCTACACACGCGTTTTTTTATTTAATGGGTAGTTCGCGTCATAATTTCACGAATTTGGGCATCGTGGTCCCATGAATTTGAGAAAACGCTACCATTACTGCATTAATGACGTCAAAACCTGCTTCATCCGTATGGCTTTCTCCCTTCTTCAGCGTGATTTCTTGTAACAATCCATGGTCAGTCATCGGCAAAACAGACATCATGTTTACCCATTTGCTAATTTACTGTGGTTTTTGTGAGGATATTTCAGCACGCAATTCATGATTTCATGCAAAGCTTTATTGACTATGAGAATCAGTGCTCGTAAGCAATAACGCTTACACTGGTCACAATAGGGAGTTTTAGCACCACGCGTCAGGTAGCGACGTTATGTAATAACCGTCATGTGACGGACCTTGAAGTCATAACGTCTCAACTTAGGCCTAAGATACGACCTTATACCTTCATAAATAGTGCAGGCCTATAGGAGTCTCTACGGTCACCTTACAAGCGGCAAAATGGCCGCCTAAAAACAGGAAACGGGGATTTTACTATCTCTGACAAACCGATTTTCGTATGTGAGGGCAGTTACAAGTGTTCCTTACTAACTCCACAACACTTGCAAGAATTAACAAGAATGTTGGAGAAGTGATAGGAAAGAAATTCGCGAAAAAGAAATTGAAATCATATCATCGGGTTTGGTTATATCTTACTCTCATTATGAACGCTGTTTCAAAATATTTCCTACGTTCTCAAGAACAGTCGATTCAAAATTCCAGAGTGCAAACTTATCGCAGAGGGTCACAAAATCTAAAACTCCGAACACAATGTACATTTACACCGAACTCCGAACACATTACTCGTCTCGTATCGTGATTTAAAAGTCTCACCGCTCACCTAGACTCTCTGATATATTTTGCAACTTCTTTGTTCAACGCTTGAAATGTTTTTGTTATAATGCATAACTAAATGTCGCAATTGCTAAAACTCTTCTGAACGTTGTTCATTATGACCGTATAAAGTCTTCAGTCACGTGATCAATAGTACGCTGCCCTTGAGCCATCCCAGATGTCTATGGATGTCTTCTTGCGCCTGGCGCTAAAACTCCCTAATATGACCCCGTTTCCTCTCAATCTACAGTATGTTAAGGGCGCGCACGATTCCCCGGAAACCTCCTAAGGGTTGTCACGTGCCGCTACGCTAATTTGCGGCAAATTACTAACGGATTTTAACTATCTGGGCGATTTGGCTTCGCGAAGTTTCCAGAACATTTCAAATACACTCATTTGATAGGGCAATTAGTCCTCACCTCTATTCACAAACGAAAATACTAGATTCGCGCAGTTATGAATGCTTGCTGCACGAGTTAGGAACTGTGAACGGTACTGTATGTCTCTGTACTGGGAGTGACATCGTGACTTCAGTGCCCGTGTTCAAATCATCTTGTGACTCGCAAAAGGTTGCATCGAGAACTAACTCCATTGGGCTATATGTGGTGTATTTCCTGTTCACGTGTCTGGGTCTGAGCATGTTTCCGTTAGGCCAACCGGTAGTTCGACGTGTCGTCAAAACTATGCTATCAAGACCATCTTTAAAAAAGTGTCGAATGTATTGCATTATAAGTGCCGTGATGCATCTATTGTGAATAAATTTTCTCTCATCTTAATCCCATGTGTGTGTGTGTATGTGTGTGTGTGTGTGTGTGTGTGTGTGTGTGTGTGTGTGTGTGTGTGTGTGTTGCACGAAGGATTCAGCATCCTACATTATATCATAACCGTCCTACTGAACAGTCTTCGGGTTTCAATTACTTGTGCGAAATTACTTTTCGATATAGTCCACTCTTTCAATATTCATCGCACCAAGCTGAGCAATTTTAGCATGCTCAGTATTAATTGATAATAAAATCGGAAGTCGGTTTAGGTACTTTTATCTTGCAGGTATAGGCGACTGTACCAGAGAAACTGCTCACATTTCATAAATGTCTTCAGCTTATAACAACCTACACACGGGCAAGCGAGACTTGTCAAGCTTCGCACTTGTAAATTTCTTCTTCTTCTTCTTCTTCTTCTTCCCGACAGGGTTTAGGCATAGACTACATCTTTACTCTATGGTTTAGGTCATGTGACCTGTTCCGCCCCCCCTTTTTTTCTCGGTCTGTCAATGTCCCTTCTTCCTTCTGTTCTATAGTTCTTAGCTATGAATGGAAGTTGGTATGTTGGCATTCTCGATACATGATTGTACCATTTTAACTTATTTTCGAGAATGATTTCATATAATTCTTTGGCTTTTCTTGTCGTCTTCGTTTCTTGTCGAGTAGCGAACACCCTAGTGTATTTCGGAGAAATTTCATTTCCGCCGTTTGTATTTGATTTTTGATTTTTTTCGTGTTCACCCATGTTTCGCTGGCATACACGAGTGTGGGGACTGCAATTGTCTTGTAAAACTTAAGCCGTGTCTTCTTTCGTGTTCGGTTTCTAAGATATTTATGTATCGTTCCACAAACATTTCGGAATTTTACTTGTTTATCTTCCACGTCATGATCTATATTACAGGATATGTCACAGCCTAAGTACTTGAAGTTGCTAACTTGTTCTAAATTATAGTTTCCTATTGTTATTTTTGATCTTACTGGATATTTGCCTCGGAATGCCATGACCTTTGATTTTTGAGCGGACATTTGAAGTCCATATTGTATCCATTTGAAATCCATGTTGTAAATGTGATGCGATCTATTGCGAAAATAATGATGCAGCTAGTTGCGGCGCCATGGATGATGAATAAGCTGCTTAATATGCCACTGGGTTGGTCAAGAGTGTGCCTAGAGCTCAACTTAAATTTCAAGAGATAGTCACTGACACTGCTGAAGTTTTTGGACCGAAATCACGCCTAGCTGGCAGTGAATGTTTCTCATTTGATAAGATACCTTGAACGGAAATCAGAATAACAGTTTTTTTTCTACTCCGTTGTGTAAGTACCTTATTACGTTCCTACAGCTCGTTTTGTAATTACTCATTATGACAGCTTTATTATAGTACAGGCTGTTGACCAATCACTGCGATGTTTGCAAATCAAGCTTTATGATGAAATTAAAAGTTGGGAAAGTGTTGATGGGAGTGAATCATACACGGAATTAATACCGTAGGAATTACGAGAAAAGGCAGAAATGATAAGTCGTTTCAACTTCTACTAGTTTTTTATTAACCGTAACTGTATACGAAACTGGACGTAATTTTTATTAATACCTTCATATGGAGTTAAAGACACTCGCTACTATTGTAATATACTTTACACTAGTGTATTAATACTCATTATTACATCATCATTTCGTAATAAACTACAGTAAGGTGACAAAAGTCATGGGATACCTCCTCATATCGTGTCGAACCTTCTTTTGCCCGGCCAAGAGAAATAACTTGATGTGGCATGGTCTCAGCAAGTCGTTGGAAGTCCCCTGCAGAAATATTGAGCCATTCTGCCTCTACAGCCATCCATAATTGCGTAAGTATTGGGGGTTCAGGATTTTGTGCACGAACGATTTTGTGCACATTTCGATTATGACTCATAAATGGTTGATAAGATTCATGCCGGGCGATGTGGGTGGCCAAATCTCTCGCTCGAATTGTCCAGAATGTTCTTCAAACCAAGCGGACAATTGTGACCCAGTGGCATGGCGCATTGCCATCCAAAAATAATCCTTCGTTGAACATCAAATTCATGAATGGCTGAAAATGACCCCAAAATATCTGAACATGACCATTTCCAATCAATGATCGGTTCAGTTGGACCAGAGGACCCAGACCATTCCATGTAAAAACTGCCACACCATTATGAAGCCACCAGTAGCTTGACAGTGGCTTGTAAACCTAGGTACATGGTTTCGTGGGTTCTGAGCCACATTCGAACATAAGCTCGTACCAACTGAAATTGGGACTTATGTGACCAGGCCACGGTTTTCCAGTCTTCTAAGGTGCAATCGATATGATCACAAGCCCAGGAGAGACTACAGGCGATGCCGTGATATCAGCAAAGGCTCTTCTGCTGCCATAACTCATAAAAGCTAAATTTTACCGCACTGACCTCTAACGGATACTTTCGTCGTACGTCTCACATTGATTTCTGCGGTTATTTCACGCAGGTTCAACTTAAATCGGCTTGTCTGTTAGCACTTGGTTATTAAGTGAAGGCCGTCGACCACTGCCTTGTCCGTGGTGAGAGGTTATGCCTGATATTAGGTATTCTCGACACACTATTGACACTGTGGATCTCAGAATATTGAATTCCCTATCGATTTCCAAAACGAAATGTCCCATACATCCACCTCCAACTACCATTCCGCGTTCAAAGTCTGTTAATTGCCGTCGTTCGCCCATAATCACGTTAGTAATATATTCACATGAATCCCTTGAGTACAAATGAAAGCCTCTGCCGATACATTGCCATTCTGTACCTTTTGTACGCGATACTACTGCCGTAAATATATTTGCATATTGCTAATCCATGGCTTTTGTCACTTCAGTGCATTACGGTGAATCAAGGATTCATGATTCATTCGAGTCCGAGAAACAGAAAGCGGCAATCCTTCGCATCGACTCATGAATATTTTTTGCCCTCCATTTTGGCCCGGCCTCATTTGGGAATATTTATTTCAACAATTTGTTCAAAATAGTTAAAACCAATAAACGTAAAAAAATCATTCGATTTAAATCGGTGATTTAAATCAAGCAATTTAGATAATCGAAACCCTACTAGTTCCTGTTCTTTCGCTGGACAGGCCGCAACGGGCCTTGGCCGACCAGCGGGGATCCAGCCTCTCGGCCATAGGATAAGGGCTGCGTGGGGCTAGCACGAAGACATTCCTTCACCGTATTGCTGGTCTTCGTAACCTTATGGATGGATGGGCTTTCTCATCGTCATACAGCAATTGATACTGGGATATTTGTAAGGTAAGAGCACATGTATAATTTGCCTCGGCGGGAAATCGAACCTGGGGTTGTGCCATGGAAAGCGAGCACGCTAAACAACGAGCCACCGAGGGGGACATCGAAACCCTAGTCGAAACCCTGGTCAAAACCCAAAAATTGTGATAGATTACACAGATTTATTGCAAAAAAATCCAATATCAAAAAACATAACATTTGTAATCAATTCATTTTAAAGTGAATATAGCTTTACATTGAAACCCAATATCCTCCGTTTCTGGCAACTTGTGTCACAAGGTGCGGGAACTTTCCAAAAACATAACAGAAGGACCACATGGTTTCATTTTGTAGACAAGGACATAAAAACGAACTCGTGCCCTCTGATTTTAAGACCCTGGGACACATGTTATGCACGTTGTTTTCGAGTTATGCACGATGGAAAAGTGGGTTGCCGGGTACAGTGTGTTGTTGGTTGGAATTGGAAACCAGCGAACTTCAATGTTTTCCGTTTTAAAACTCTTTGATGCCCGACCGAGGAATAACTCCAAATCCAGCGCAGTAATACACTTATATGATTTTGTATCAAGGTTTCTTATAATCCGGTGCTATCCAAAGTGTGAGGCGCGCTCTCCAGGGAGGCGGGCAAGTTTCTGAAGGGAGGCTCGAAAACCTCGTAAAAATTGAATAAAATAGTGTCCTAACGTTTAATTATCTCTAAAATTATCTCTGTTATCTCACAACAGGGGAAGAAGAACAACTTATTCATCTTTCATCAGATAACACACTAAAGACAGTGTATCAAACTGCAATAATTGCCCGAATTTTGGGGCCCCATAAGGAATGAGTATCCAGTGTTAAGTAAGAAGGCTTGAATGTTCTGCTTCCTTTTGCCACTTCTTGCCAATGTGAAATAGGATTTTCAGCCATGGTGGTAGCACGACAAAATATAGATCAACTAATTGTGATATATTTATTGATCAAATACAGATCAATAGATGAACTGTGTGACATTGGTGTGGAAACCCGTCCAGCTCACTGACTTTTCTGAACTAACAATATATTTGTTATGGTTTTCCTTACAATTTTACTCCCTTTGTTAAACTTATATTCAATTCAGTGAACAGCAGTGAATACTGCACATCATTAACAATAATTATTTTGTACACTGTAAATGAATAATAAAGAAAATGCACATAATGTCCTCACTTACAGGAAAAACTAATTAGTTGTTATTAGCAATTTAATTTTAATGAGTGGAGGCGTGTGCAGAAATTGTTTCTAGAAGGGAGTTACGGAAGCAAAAAGTTTGAAAACCACTCTATGGAATATTTGATCTTATGCCCCGCGTTGGGCTAGCCATTTTTTAAATTTTTTTAATTAATTTATTTATTGAATGATTGGAAGTTACACAGATCAGTACTAAATTACTATCTCATGTGCATTTGCTGGCTTACATTGTAATTTATACTAAACTTAACACTAAAAACTTAAAACTAAACTACCTTACTAGAGGTGTAGGAAACTACAAGAGCCCCTACTATGAACAATTATTAGAGAAAATGTTCAAGAACACTTCGAAAGGAAATCTATTCTTAATTCTAGTAGGGAAGTCATTTATAGTGGCCAGGTTGTAGTGGACGGCTCGGTTTATTGTATTTAGGTTGGAGTAAAAATTATTGGAAAGATGGGCAATATGTTTGATGATCGATGATATATATTCAGTTCTTTATGAAGTTGGGCGTTTGAGATGAACCATGGGGCATGTGTTGCTAATCTGAGGAATCTATTTTGTACAATTTGAAGTTTATTAATGTTAGAAATAGATGCATTGGTCCAGATGGGACATGCGTAGAGCATTAATGGTCTGACTATTGCTTTATAAATTGTAATGGCATTTGTTAGGGATAGCCGGCTTTTGGAGTTGATAAGGAATTTTAGTTGAGCTATTTTTATCTTTGCTTGTTGTTTTAGTGTTATATGTGTTTTCCAGTTGAGTCTTGTGTCGAAGTTCATCCCGAGGTATTTTACTGATTGATTTTGTGGTGTCCATGGAATTGTGTGTTTATTAATGTGTAGTGGTGGTGGGTGAGAAAATGGTCTTAGTGAGAATATTTTGGCAGTTGATTTAGTTGGGTTGAATTTGATTTTTCACAATGTTGACCACTGGTCTATTTCATTTAGGTGATTTTGAATCCTATCGGTAATGGTCTTATGTGAGTGGCTGGATTTGTAGATTGCGGTATCGTCGGTGAATTGTGCTAATTGGGTGTGTATTGTAGTGGGTATGTCAGCTGTGTATATGTTGAATAGTGGGGGTGAGAGTGGTGAACCTTGTGGAAGGCCTGCTATTATTTTTCGGGGGTTGGAGATGTGATTTTCTACGGAAACTGTAAAGGATCTATCAGTTAGAAAACTTTTGATGAAGTTTACTAAGTAGTTTGGTGTTCCCATTGTTCGGAGTTTGTATAATAGTCCTTTGTGTCTTACTCGATCAAACGCCTGTGAAATGTCAAGAAATGAAACTATTGTGTGATGTTTGTTTTGAAACGCTGTGTGGATATTTTCTGAGTCTGAGTAGTTGGTGTGCAGTTGATACATAACTTATAAAGCCAAACTGGTGCAATGAAATAATTTGGGTTGATTGAAGGTAGCTATTTAACCATTTTAGAATTAGTTTCTCGAGAATTTTTGAAAGTGTGGTTAGTAAACTTATCGGTCTGTAGTTTTCTGCACTGCTATGATTTTTATATGGTTTTGGAATAGGTATTATGATTGAGTTTTTCCATACTATAGGGTAATATCCAATTCTTATTATTGAGTTATATATGTTGTTTATATAGGCTGTAGTTGAGGATGGGAGGTTTTTTGGATCTTATGAGTGATTTTATCGTGGCCAGGGGCTTTTTTTGTGGACGTTTTTTAATTATGTTTTTTCACTTCATTTGGGGATATGAATTTTATCTTCTGTGGTACATCATAGTTCGGGGCTGAAACTGTCTGTAATATCATCGCATGATCGGAATGAGTTGGTGTGTTGTTGAGCGTGAATGTTGTTTCAAAATGATTGGCCAATGCTTCGGCTTTGTCAAAAGGGGGGAATTTTTTCCCCATTGACGTATTTAGAGGTGGGATGCTATTTTTCTTTTTAGGATATTTTTAGTGAACTGCCAGAGAGAATTATTGGTTGTGCTTAATGATTTTATTAGTTTGTTGTAGGCTGAGCTATGAAAGTCGTTTATTGCTTTTTTTTATTGAATTTAAAAGGTTCAATTCTTTCTTCAAGTGTGGGTTTCTGAGTTTGGTCCATAATCTTCTGGTTCTGTTCCTAGTGTGGATTATTGTTAGTATTTTTTCTGGCAGTAATTTGTTAAGCGTTTTGTGAGTGATGAGGGGTCTATTGGCTTGTAAATGTTCAATAGTGTTGGTAATTATATCGTGTAAGTATGAAATTTCCCTTTCTATTTCTAATAGGGTGTTAAGATTTTTAAAATTGGGGGTTCTATTTGTTATTATTTTCCTGAATTCCTTCCAGTTTATTTTGTTCGTGTTTAATATGTGGGTAGATGGAGGAGGGGTGGGGGCGGGTTGTGTGTAGAGATGATGATTGGTAAGTGGTCGGAATCCAGTTCAAATAGAGGTGTTGAGTAGTATGTGGTTTGTGTGTTCGTAATTGCGATATCCAAAATATCAGGATGTTTGTTCGTGTCGTTTGGATAATATGTTAGATCTGGTGGGATTAAGGTTTTTAAATTTAGGTCAGTTATTAGTTTTAATAAGTGTCGGCCGGCATTATTTGTAATTCTACAGCCCCAACTGATGTTTTTTGCGTTTAGATCCCCAATGAGAATGGTGGGGGTGTTCAGTTGAAATAGAGATTCTACGTTTGTGACTTCTATTTTTATGTGTGGTGATTTGTATGCTGCTGTTACTGTTATAAGTATATTGTTTAATGGGAATTTGATTGCTGTTGTTTCTAAGCCAGGCGTATTGGAGAGGTTCACTTGTATGTATGGGAGAGATTTTTCGATAAGTATTATGACGCCTCCTCCATTACTGTTACGTCTGTCGGTTCTGATTGTATTGTAACCTGGTATGTTGAATAATTTATTGATTTTCAGATGGGTTTCAGTTATGCAGGCTATTTTGATTAGTTAAGTTCGTTTTTTTATTGGTTATGCCATTTGCATTCCAGTTTAGTAGATTTATATTGCTAAGGCGTTGTACTGCTATTGTTATTATTAAAATACGCTGAGAATGAATTTTGTATGTTGCTTATGATTGAAGGAATAATAGTATTTATTATATTGATTATATAGACTGTGATGGAATTAATTAGTGAGTGCATAAATGAATTATTACTTTGATTAGGAATATGATGAGTTGATTGCCTGGGGTTTTGATTGAAATGGGTATTTGGATTTTTCTAGGCGGATTATTCATATAAGTGAAGTTTGGAATTTGATTGTTTGATAGGAGAGTTGGGAAGTTATTGGTGGAGAATCGGGGTGCAGGAGGCCTGCCATTGTTTGATTTAGTTTTGAGATTTCTTGCATGTGCATTTGTTGGGGGGGGGGGATTCTATCAGTTTCTTGTAGAAGGGACATTCCTCAGTTCAAGTATCTCCGCGGTGGGGACCCTTGCAGTTCTTACATATCAGTACTTGTTCCCTCTGGGGACAATTTACTGAGTAGTGATTTTCAGCACAGTAAATACACGCGATTGTGTGGTTGCAGTTATTTTTAGTGTGCCCAAAGTACAAGCAACGCAGACATTGAACAGGGCCTTTGTTTTTTCGTCTTTGTTCAGGTTTAACACTCAAATTACAAATTTGTTTAATTTGAAGCACTGATTCTGTACTGTGACGACCGTCAAATTCCGAGTTGTTTTTATACAGTCGTGTGACACTAATTAATGATGAACACTTTTCCTTCAAGTCTTCTTATATTTCTTCTTGGGTTATTGATGTATGTAGGTTTTTAAACAATATAGAAAACTTCTTGTTAGCGGGGTTCTTATACGTGTGAAATCTCCTACTGGTATTGATTAAATATTTGATAGCCTTTCTGAAATTAGCAATGGTTCTGAACATTATTTTGATTCGGTTGTTTTTAATATCTGAAGTGAACTGATTAGTTATTTTAGATTTTATTTCTCTGTTGAATTCAGAAATGCTTTCTATATCGTTAACATATATAGGAGGAATTTTGACATTTTCGTTTTCTTGATTCGAAGTGTCGTTAATGTAGGTGAACCTTGGTTCATTAATTAGTTTCTCTAGTGGTGCGTATCTGTTTCCAGTCGGCACTGAATATACATAGTCTGTGTTATTTGATGATTTTTTGGTCGGTAATGATTCATCACTGGTATCGTTAAAACTTCTTTTTCCACTGTTGTTTGTAAGTTTTGCATTGCTGCTACCGTTACCGGGGGGGCACTCGGGCATTTTGGCCTAGGGCGAGGCCGCTGTCTAAGTCATGGTTACTAACCTCAGGTATGCCATTGCTGGCATTGGTTTCGAGTGGTTTTTCAGTTCCCGGTTGATAGCCACCACTAGCCACGATATGGCCGGACGCAGTAAGTTGCTGGTCATGGATTCTTTGCTGTTTTTTTTTCGATTCTAGATGGTCCTCTTGATGAAACTGCGTTGGGCTGGGGGATGTGTCCATGTCGTTCGTGCCGTACACGGCCGCCATGGCCTCGGCGATGCACTGGCCTAAGCTGGGGCTAGACGGCGCTGCACTGCCACTAATTATTGGATAAATTAGATTTGCTTTGTGCAGCGCACTGTTCACAACACTTCACACTGACACTAACACTTTAGAACTGTAAATTGAACAGACTTGTCGAAAAAGTATTTCACTTTCGCTGATACTGAGCAGAGCGGAGAGCGATGTGTACCCTACCGCTGCTCGGAGCGAACTGCGGGGCTAGCCATTAGTGAACTACTTCTCATGTCCCACGGTGGGCTAGCTACTGTGAAATACTTTTTGAACTCTTCTATTGTTTTTACTATTGCTACTCTGAACACTATTTACAACAAAAATCTAATCTTATGAAGGGAATTAATTTCACTGCTATTATTATTATTATTATTATTATTATTATTATTATTATTATTATTATTATTATTATTATTATTATTATTATTATTATTATTAGGTTGATCCCGGGTTTAGGGTGGCACGGTTCCTTTGGTTCCTTTTATGATTCATTATTTCTCGCGATTCCTATGTTTATAGTTGCGCGGTTCACTATAACAACTGAATTATTTATGTTCAATGTTAAATGAGAAGAAGTCACATGATAATTTGTTGGCGTGGAATTGTGTGTATTTTCGCATTTCAAGTCTTCTTCAAATAGGTTTGTGTGTCTACTGAGATGGAAGGTATGAATTTTCTTAAAAGTGAGTGTTCCCTTTAAAATAAATTCTCTTAAAAGTGAGAGAAGTATATAATACAGCGTGAGCGCCGGAGCGACAGCGGAGGCGCGAACCAGGTCTCGAGAGCGAGGGCCGGAAGATGCACGTTGGATCCGTCGGGTAGCAACGTGCGGTAGCACATCGCGGACCACTTGGTGAAAAAAATGCGTTGGTTAAAGAATTGTGTAGGTTATAAAATTAAATTTGTAGCGTGAAAAATACGAATAATCAGTTCACTTAATGAGAGTACGTTGCTACGGAGATTTATACGTACAGGGGGCTTTGGAGCAGGGGGGTAGCTATTCTCGCGATCTACCTTTATTTTAAATAATTATATTTATTGCCGTAACATCATGAACTTAACTACACGCGACTACTACGTATAAACAAGGATTCAGTTCATGTAGTCGATTCTCTTCTAATGAACCGAATCAGTGAATCAAAGGAACCGTGCCACCCTAAACTCGGGATTTACCTTATTATTATTACCATTAATAATAATAATAATAATAATAATAATAATAATAATAATAATAATAATAATAATAATAATAATAATAATAATAATATTGTTATTTATATCGTCCTGCAATGCTCATAAATTCTCTCAATATTAACACTAAATTATTAAATTTACTTTCAACTTAATCATGGATTCGACATACAGCACATTACTTCTTACCTGTTGCATGTGGACATGTAATTCTACTCAGAATCACGATTCCTGGAAGTTCTATTGATTGACATCAATTATTAGATTGATGGCAAGTAATATAAATTATCAGCCTTTCTCAACAATAAAAATTTAATATTTATTCTTATATGTATATTACAAATTCTATTGAACTCATGAGAATTACTTTGTCTATATAGAACATTAAAACACCGTACGGGTTTGAGTATAGTTCGTAAGCTTACTACAATATCTTGTTAGATGACTTTTCGGTCGACCAGTAGAATGTTGTCCATGGAATGTTGGTATTCCTATTCTCGCGTTCTTGCCTATCATTGAAATAAATTAAAAATGTTCCGGAATGTCCTCAACGATTTGGTATGAATAGAATTTAATATTTCCTATAAATTAATATGTGGTCGCGACTTTCCCTATCTGTGTTTTGTATGAAACACCTACGCGCGACTGTCTATCTTCAGCTACTTATCAAACAATCCTTCCATTTACGGAGCTTTCCTCGAAACACGGAGTCTATTTTAATTCAAAATTCCAACTACTTCATTAATAAAATCTACAATTACAGTTCAATTCTACTATTTAAACATGAAGCTATCAGACTAATTTTAAATTCCCGCCTCACTATCATTTAAATAATACTCCAACCTATGCTGAAAATCCGTTCCCACCTCACCAACCGCTTACGTGTGCACGCTTCAATATCTGAAAGAGTGATTCCTTGCGCCCTTCTACAAGATCACGACTTTCAATGCCCTCTCCACACTTTTTGCATATAATGTGTTCGGAGCTGTGTCCATCTGCACAGCACTATGACACCAAGCATGGAATATTACACTTTGTTGATCGGTAGTCCTAACAACACGTATTCTTTGCTTTCGAGTTTGCATACAATGTAATTAGTACTAACGCTGGATGCCGATTTTAGCATTCACATTAAATCCGGATTTTTCGGCTTATCACAACTGTTATAACCTGAAATACTCCACCATCTTCACTTAGTATGTATAGGGGATACTACAACTGTCATTAAATTAACTTTCATGAGAAAATTAAATACGATTGATATTAAGACTGCAGTCTTTAAATAGAATGAAATTATTTATGCGCTTTTACAAAATATGGCTCTCCAGATGCTTTAAATAGTTCACATGAGCGACGTGCTCACCCGCAGTGGCTGATCCAGGGATGAGGAAAGGGGCGTGGGGGCATGTCCCCCTCCCCAAGGCCTAGAGCTTTCGTTTGTTCCCTTCCTTTCTTGGAAAAATTGATTTAAATTTTTATTGTTAGAATTATGTAATTATTAAAAATATAGAACTGTGTAGTATCATATGTATACTACAAAAATAATATGCAATACAATAACAAATATGTTTATTATTTAACAAGAATCTATGAATGCCCCCCCCCCAATTATCGGCTGGATCCGCCCCTACACACCCGTGACCACAGTACACTCGGTTTACGCCAGCAGAAGATTATTTTCACATGTTATAAAACAACTGAGCATTGCCGAAAACCACATCTCCCGAAATGTTCTCACCGGACTCCCCAATGAATTGATCCGGCGCCAAGGTGATAAGGCGCCAGCTGAGATCCCCCTATAGTGCCTCGAAGTGTCACTTCAATAAGTAAACTGGCGGTTAGGGATAGTTTTAATGAATTATTCCGTTTATTATAATGTTTGTGAAGACTATTATGATGTTATGAGCACTTATTGTTGCCTTTTCTAAGTTAAAAGAATCGCGCGACTGATTTCATTTCATTATCATTTGTTTTTACTTTGTTTGTATTTATAAAAATAAAATGTCAAAAAACCTACGAACTTCTTAAATTTGCTGAACTTCAATGAATACGGAGAAAACCATACAGTGAGTAATATTAGAGAATGAAAGGACATTTATGTTCTTACGTTTGACCTCTCACATTTACGTCCTTACGTGAAAATACCGATTTTCAAATGAATGTGACCAACAACTTATTTTTATTACATTTAACTAACACCTTATTCACATAAACATACAAAAAAGTCGTCTTTTAATGTTTATGTAGATTCACCTACAAAACGTTTAATAGAGGAATTGCGGAAGTAAAAGTGAACACAAATTACACTGTCTGTGGAGTTTTAATCTCATCAAAAATTAGGGGACAAAAACTTGGAAGTGTTAAGCAAATCCGCGGAATCAAATGAAGTTGTAGAAGATTTTGCGACAGAAGTTTCGAAAATAATTGAGAATGATATTATTAGAGAATAACGCTGAATAACAGCTACACGTTATCTTTTTTGTGCATATTAGCAAAAATGGGTACGAAATGTAGCTGAATATTCTAACTAATCGCATTATCTATACCTGAAAGTATTTTTGACGGTGATTACAATTTGCAATATTACCAGTTCATATCCCGTGTGGAAGTAACATATAAGGACATTGGGTACATTTTTGAACGGGAGTATAACTTTAGCCACAACGATACATTAGTATGTCCAATGCAGAGACGGTAAGAACTTATTTGACAAAGCTACAAAAAAGAAAGCTACGCATAACGTTTAGAAATTTTCAACAAATGAAAATACTTTTAAAACAGTTTCCAGCGTCGGCAACGCCACATTCAACAAGTAGGAAGTATCCTAGCTCTGAGCACAAGTTTGCCCAAGTTTATATAAAACAAATGCGTATCATTTCTTCATGTTATCGCTCCCCCCCACCATACACACACCAATCTAGTTTGGCAAGACCCAGTGTGAAAATACGAGTAACTGGCATGACAGGACCGAGTGTATACAGCACCATTATCACTGCAGTGCCCCTCACCAGGGAGGTCCTAGGATTCGAGTCTCGACGGTGGCAGGATTTTTGGCACTAGCGCCCGTGTTGAAAACATGCACTACACTTACGGGACCAATGCATTTAGCCGTTGACACGCCTGGAATCACCAATTAATCATTTTCCACCGCATGTGCCGACTTGTGTCCCACGATTGATTGATTGATTTTTTCGTGTTTCCAGGCACGTCAACTGCTTTGGTCATTAGTCCCGTTAGTGTAGTGCATGTTTTTTCTCGGGAGATGGCGGTGATCTTCCCCCGCTGGATGGCGAGATCCGGCGCCGACCTACCGTCGGCTAGTGGGGTTTCCCCCTAACCAGGACTCTCCCACCTGCGGGGCACCGCCCCAGCCGGGACAAGCTCCAAGCTCCCGACCGGTCTCCCGGAATATGTGGTAGTGTAGTGCATGTTAGTGTGTGTGTGTGTGTGTGTAAAGGAAGAAGATAGGACAAGGAAGAGGAAGGGCACGCGGTCCGTGGCCCATTTGGTAGGGTACTGCCCCGGCATTCGCCTGGTGTTGATCGGAGAAACCACGGAAAACTACCTATCAGAGCAGCCGGCCGCTAGAATTCTCCTCCAGACAGCGACTGAATTGGACCTAGCTGAAAAGCTAGTGTCGAAAATCCTGCCGCCGTGGGGAGTGAGAACCTAGGACCTCCCGGTCAGAGACGCTACAGTGACATCGTTGATGCACTGAGCTACCGCTCCCGGTGTGTCCCACGAGCCTAGGATGTTTTTCATGGCTTCAGACTTAGCAGTATGCAGAGATTACGAAACCCCGGCCTCTTCGGCATACCGAGTCGACGAGGCGAGGTAAAAAACCGTTCCAGGCGCAAACGGCGGGAGAAGAAAAGCGGCGTGGTACCGTACAGCCCTTGCGTCACCGCTGACGAAAACCAGCCGCTGCCGCCTTGCGTCACCTTTCAGCGTAACATTCCGTCAACGAAAAACAGACGCCAAGTGCAGTTCAAGATCAAGGCTGGACGAAAGAAAACTTCTCTGGATTGACTAGAGACAGTTCTGTGCCATCCAGGTGCTGTCGCGTCAGATTCACATTATACTCGAATACTAAAAAAGAGTACTGCGAAAGCGAGAGAATTAGCTTATTTATGTCTAGTTCGTCCATTAATGGAATACGGGGATGTTTGTTGGGACCCTTATAGAAGTTCCCAAAAGGAATATTTGAATAGAGTACAGAGAAGAGCGTATACATTTACTTTCCGAGGGAATAGGAAGAATGTAGAATGGGAGTCTAGAAATTAGGAGTTAAGGCAAGACTCTGTGCCCTGTACAAAGCGTATGCCGGTTATCCAGCTTGGAAATATACCTACATCCGATTGGGTAGACCTTCGTACTTTAGTAGGGGGGATCACAAGCACAAAATTCAGTTCAGGCCACAGAGAACAGATGTTGGAAAATTTTCATTTACAAATAGAACAATAACGGACTGGAATAAGTTACCTACGTCAGCCTTGGAACCCTTTCCTCTAGGTGTTCAAAGATTTAAAAATAAATTAACTAATGGTATTTGTAAACTTCATTAATTTAGTAAGTTGGATTATTATAGCAGTTATTATTAGATTATTACTGATATTTTATTGCTATTATTATTGTGTTAATTACTATTTAATGCGTTCCTGTACTAAATATATAATTATATTCAAAGTAGTATTGTATTGAAGTGTGATGACGTGTTGTGCAGTGTATTGAAGTATAGAAGTAGAAAGAGAAGTGAATTTCATTGTGAAGTGAAGTGAAGTGAAGTGTAAGTGAAGTGAATTGTAATTAAAAAGTCGTGTGGTCTTGTATTTAATAGTTTAAAATAACTGTGCAGGTCAACCATAAAACGTAGTCAATGCTATTATTGTTAGCATATTATTATTATTATTATTATTATTATTATTATTATTATTATTATTATTATTATTATTATTATTTTGATTATGTCTTTAAATAATTTAAAGTTACATTGTTAAGTAATTTAAAGTTAATATTTGTAATATGTAAATTGTAGTGTTCTGCCACCAGGGTGTACATACCTATCTGCAGAATAATATCTATCCATCTACTTGGGTTTAACTAACGTGGCATCTAAAGGTAGTACTCCAAGATGGAATATGGCACGACGTTTTGCGTCTTTCTCGGTCCAGCCGCAAGATGGATGTCGCATGATTGCGACCGTATCATGCAGTGCTGCAAATCAAGCGACTCTAGCGGCACGACCGAGAAAGACGCGAAAAGCCGTGCCATATTCCATCTTGGATACTACCCTCCGATGCCCTGTTAGAAAAACCCAAGTATAATGTACGTGAGTCTACTTCGGAGTCTACTCCGGTGAAATATAGGCTGCCGATTGATTTATTATTTCATGTTTCCGGGAGCGAGAATTGCTATGGTCCCGTAAGTGCACCGCATATTTTATCATGGGAGGTGGCGATGATCTTCACTGGTTGGATGGTGCGATCCGGCGCCGATTTACTCGTCGGGTTCTGGGGTTTTCCTTTTCCAGATATCTCCCACCTGATTATCACCATGCCAGCCGGGACAACCTCTAAGCTCTCAACATTTGTGGTAATAGAGTGCATCTGTATGCAAGTGTGTGTGTGTCTGTGTGTGTAAGTAAAGGGTGACGATAGAATAAGGAAGTGGAATGAAATATTGCGCACGGTTCATGGTCCGTTTGTTAGGAATTTGCTCCGGCATTCGCCTGGTATTGACCGGAGAAACCACGAAAAATACCGATCAGAGCAGTCGACCACTCGAAGTCTCCTCCAGACAGCGCTGAATTCGATGTAACTATTTTTGGGGGTTTCATCCTGAGTCCCCGGATGGTTAAGGAGATCCTCCAGGTTCTCCAGGTTTATTTCTCATAATCTCCGACTTCTAATATTCTTGTTAACGCATTTATATTATTACAAATTTGAAACCTGTATTATGTTATATTTACATTTATAACGACATTACAGTTGAATGATAATCTAGATACTACACAATTTAAATTTTTAATCTAAAGACAATTTTACAAATAATAAAATATTGTTCTGAATTCAATCCGTTTTCACGATAGAGTCTCAAAATTGTTGGGTGCTTTGTTGAAATTTAAATGTAAACTCCATGTTGGAAATAATTATTTCCACCATGGTAAACTCAATAGTCTCCGTCAAATTTCTACAGAACACTTAACAATAGAAACGACTTTAACTATAATACTCACCCATTCCAAAAATGTTCATGAGACAAAAGACATCGATGCTGGCCATCGCAATATTTTAATTTTTAGACGACAGATTTATCTCCCTTTTCTTTATGCGATAAATTAACTTTGTACGACCCCCTCAACGTCATCAAATCTCCGGTTTAAACTCATGTTGATGGTCAACAATTCCGAGTCTATCGTCTTGACAGAGTTAAAGAGTTTCGGAACGAGAATATGGATAGCGTCGATATGCAGGGATGATTAAACTTCTGTATTGACTGCATGAACGATGCAATTTACCAGGATATACTACGAAATCCCTCTTTGTCAGTTGCAGGACGAACTACATCATACTGTGTCGTAGCAGTAATAGTAGAGATAATCAATTTGACTGAATATGCTCAACAGACGTTATAATAATTTTAAGGATAATAATGCTCGAAAGGTTTAACCATTCGCGAAATATTTAGTGTTGCTCACCTAAGACGACCCAGCATCCAATACGTATGGTCCCTTAATAGTTTGAATAGATTCGGCGGGAAACATGGCGGAAGGATGGCAGTACTCGATTGATTGATTGTTAGTGATTCCGGGCGCGTCAACTACTGAGACCATTAGTTCCGTAAATGCAGTGCACGTTTTTCCGGCTCCATCTAGCGGGGGTTTTCCTAACTAGGTATTTCTCACCAGCGGGGCACTGTCCCACCCGAGACAAGTTCTAAGTCCCCGACCGGTCTCCCGGCATGTGTGGTAGTGTAGTGCAGTGTATGTTAGTGTGTGTGTGTGTGTGTGTGTAAGGGGTGAGGATATGACAAGGAAGAGGAAGGAAAGATCGCGCGCGGTCCGTGGCCCGTTAGGGTACTGCTCGGCATTCGCCTGGTGTTGATCGGAGAAACCACGGAAAACTACCGATCAGAGCAGCCGGCCACTAGAATTCTCCTCCAGACAGCGACTGAATTCGACCTAGCTGACAAGCTAGTGTCGAAAATCCCGCCGCCGTCGGGACTCGAACCTACGACCTCCCGGTCGTAGAGGCACTGCAGTGACATCAGTTGATGCCCTGAGCCACCGCACCCGGTGGCAGTACTCGAGCCATTGGCATGAAACGTATTTCACTTTGACGTGAAAATTTTACCTTGACGTGAAACGTATATCATTTCGTACTTCAGTAGAAACTTGCTAGCTAGAAGTGTACCAAAAACATGTAATCATGTAAAACTAACAACGCATCATGTATCTTTGCAACCGTGCTACCCGAGAACCATACATTGTTAGCGTTGTGTAGAGAAAAGAAGTCATTACTCGAACACATGTGTTTCTTGAGAAGATGTGACGTTGTGCGACGCAGGACGCAATCGGAGTTATATTTAGCATCTCTCACAATGTACTAGGGTCGCACCAGCATCTCGCGCAACCACAGTAACTAGGGAGAGGTTGCGAAATAATCAGGTCCACTACAAATAGGGAGACAGCATGCTTACACCATTACATCGTTAGACGCCCACTTCATGTAAAATAGGTCAGTAAATAAGGTTGGAACGCATGAATATGTGGAAGTTGTGAATCTTATATGTCCAACTAGAAATATCTCGTTGCCCCCCCCTCTCTCTCTCTCTCTTTCTCTCTCTGTCTCTCTCTCTCTCTCTCTCTCTCTCTCTCTCTCTCACACACACACACACACACACACACACACACTCACTCACACTCACACACAAATCACACGCACACGCAAAACTTTTCACGAAAACACCTGTGGCTGCATGCCCAATACAGCCTACACGAACACTATTAATTATTCAGACCTAAACCTTACTTGAGGCCTTTTTTGCCAATTCAATCTTGGAATGAGAGGCAATATAATGAAAAAGAGGAACTGCAGACCTTTTTAATTGCAATAAAGACACACAAAAACTACCCACTGTCTACTGAAACAAACGTTATACTATTTTGGTTATCTCTGTTAACTCGTGATATCACTTCGCCGGGGTTCTTTTTTTTTTATTCAAATATTTTCTGATACAGCGTACAAAGCCACTTTACAGAATTGTTTGGTTATATAATGTATACAATAATATACAGACAAAAATAAGAGGGAGGATGACCCCACTGGGTTCCTCTACAATAAATCAGGTCGGGGTGCTTGGGAATTATTGCGGTGGTTTGTGGAATGGGTGAGATAACGGCGCTTATGATATGGAAAAAGCGTAGGAGTTACGGAGGGCGGAATTTATCTTTGGGGAATCTGGACGGGATGCGGTTTAGATGAGGCTGAGTGGTTTTTCCTAGTGAGAAAATCGGTTGGAAGGGATGCCG
>BLKR01004817.1:0-97044 GCA_011170035.1 Teleogryllus occipitalis | reverse complement strand
CGTGTTTATAAATTAATAATTTATGGAAACCAGTATAGTACCGTGTCGTTGTGTGGCGCAGGCGTGGCTGGTGGCGCTGGTACTGGTGGCGGGCGCGGGAGCGGCGCCGCGGGCCGATGAGGAGCCGACGTCCTTCGGCCTTAAGGAGGTGCTGGATGGGACCTACAGCGCCAGAGGCATGGGCGGCGTATGGGTGTCGGGTAAGTGTACAGCCATTGTATCCACGCCAGCCTCAGGAGGGCTCAAGCGGAAAGTTATCTTAAGAAACCCTTAGGGGTGAGTCGTAGGGAAAGCACTCTCTTCAATACTCCCGATTTCTCTCCGCCTGACTGCCCATTAATGCTGAGTGGCCACTGAGTTTGATAATTGCTGCAGCCTTTACAGCAACTCGTAGGTCTTGAACTGAAACCAAGTTGCATATCTCGGCTAACTCAATTTCACAGGTGCAGTTGCATAAGAGAGAGAGAGAGAAAATGTCCGTACCCAAGGCAGGAAACAAGCAATTCGAACTACTGCCCTTCTGACCTAGAGACTTCAGCTATCAGGATCATCTTTTATTATTTTAATAATAATAATAATAATAATAATAATAATATTCACATTACATTTATTGATGAAAGAGCGAGCTGAGTAGTCAGTCGGAAGTTTTTCTCATCTCAATCATTTCCGTGTCAATTAAATGATGTTGGAAATGCCTTTTAAAATGACTTACACAGTGATCAATAACGAAGAAATGGAAATTTTTCACTCTAAAATAAGAATTTCAGTTAAAAACTAATCAACCAACTGCACAAAGTATGGTCAAAATGCCCTCCTTTTGATGGCAAACCAGTATTAACTCGCATGAGAACATTTGGTCCAGACCGATGTAATATTTCTTCGTCAATAATGCGAATTGCATGCTCGATATTTTTTGTAGCTCGTTGAGACTTTTCTGCTTGTTTCCGTAAACTTTTCTTTTAATGCGTTCTTATAGATGAAAATCTGGTGGTGACAAATCAAACCAGTTAGGTCACAAACCTCATGAAATTAATATTATAAAAACTGCTCTAAACATTACATTACCGACTTGGCAGTATACGATGTTGTCCCATTCTGTTAAAACCAAATTTTCCTCTCATCCTGTTCTATGAGGGTCACTCCAAAGTAATGTTCATTGATTTTTTGCATAATATTTGTCTCTTCCTTACTACATCTTGAAACAAGGGCATGTATACCCGCACGGTATAAGTCTGGGCCAGCACGTTCGAGCTACTGTTTAGCAGTCTTCACAATGGAGTCATCATCTAGAATTCAACAGATATAAACCGTTTTCAACTGCACTTCTTTCAATATTCTGCACATATTGTGATGAGTCTTTTTTGTAGAGCTCCGCGGTGGGCTAGGTATTTGTGAAAATTTTATAACATTAAATTATTAAATTCACTGCCAATATGAACCATTGGTTCGACATACAACATATTACTCCTTCTGTTACATGTGGAAGTGTAATTTTAACAGAATCACGATTCTTGTACGTTCTGTTGATTTAAATCAATTATTAGATTGATGGAAACTACTATAAATTATCAGATTTTTTCAACAATAAAAATTTAACTTGTATTCTTTTAATCTATATATTACAATTCTATTAACTTTATGTGAATTACTTTTCCATATAAAACTTTAAACCACCGTACGGGTTTAACCCTTTATAGGACGGGTAACTTTTTATCTCGAATTTTTTTAATTTTAACTTATTTTGTTTAATTTTTACCTTCGAAATATGAGAAAAATATTTATTTGTGTTTTGAATAAATACAATAGGAGGTAGATAAGAAAATGACGTGGTCGTCATAACGACCACAATCCATTTAGGACTAATCATTACACTATATTGATTGTGGTTGCGTACACAACCACCTCGTTTAATTCTTGAATGAAACTCATATTTAGTCTAAAAAAAATTTGTTTATGCACACTATGGTATTCAGTTACATAGAATATACTAAAATATCATAAAAATTGGTGAATTTCATCACAGTCCATGAAATTTAGGGAAGCAAGTGATACAGAGAGCCACTCCGCATTCTTTACACATAATCCTCCTGCGTTTGGGACTTTTTCTAGAGCTGCAGTGGGCACATCTCCTTGGCGTACACTCTGCAGGCATGTGCAAACCCACATTAGTCATCATTATATGTTTCTCTGTAGAATTCATGGAGCTCTTCTTGCAAAATTTTGCTTTCGAAATTACTGTTTTGGGTGGTAAGTTTTGGATCTTGCCTTTCCAAACGTAATTACCGATTAATTGATTTGCTAATTGACATCTGTAATTTAAATGAGTGTCTGCTTTTTCATTAAATGTCTCCGAGAGTTTTGTGGTCTGATAATACAAAATATATGAATTAACAATTGATGCATCAAAGAAAAAATAAAAAAGTTTAATCCACCATTTTCTTGATTTCCAAGAGACAGAATATGCAAAGAGAAGTTGATCAAATTTATCAACTCCTCCCATAAAATTGTTGTAGTCCGCTATGGCTTTGGGACACTTTACTTTTTCTCGTTCTCCCTCTTTGTTTCTTCTCAGAACTTCACAAATATCATTCGGTCTATGCATATTACTGGCAACCACAACCGATTTGGTTCCTCTGTCTTTCCATTTGACAAATGAAATATCATCACTCATGGCAAAGTCATATTCCCCAAGTTTCAATTTCTTGTCTGGCAGTAATGCATCTTTTGGGAAGAATTTTCGATTCTGATGCATTGTACCGCAGCCGAACAAGTTCAGTGTCTGCAACTTGTTAATTAGCGATACACTTGTAAAAAATCTATCAAAAAATAAACAATATCCTAAGCCTTGAAAAGGAGATGCCAGACAGGTGACAACTCTCTCACCCAAAGGTCCCTGAATAGTTCCGTTTGTTTTCCCTTCATAAACTTGAAATTTCAGCATGTATGCACTCTCAGCACAAGCCACTACCCAGATTTTGAAACCTCGTTTTGTAGGTTTCATGGGCATGTACTGCTTGAGAGTAGATCTTCCTTTGAAAGCAACCATACTTTCATCGACACTTAAATTTCGACTGGGAGAAAATTTTTCCAAAAATTGCTTATTTAAGTGTGACAGAAGGGGACGAATTTTGAACAGTTTGTCAAATTCAGGTTCACCTTTCTTTGGCATCCGTTGTGAATCATTCAAGTGTAAGAACCTGAGAATCTTCAAAAATCGTTTCAATGATATAACCTCTGAGATGCGAGTTACATTAAAATTTGGATTAGATGACCAATAGAGTCGCATGCTCGGAAGTTTATGAAAACCCATTATTATTAAAATCCCCATAAAAGCTTTCAATTCAGAAACAGATAAATTTAGTTCATTTCCATTCTGTTGGGCATACAGATTTGACTGACTCACTACATAATCCAGAAATTCATCCGTAAAAAATTGAGAAAAAATTTGAAGTGGAGATTCTAAATTAACTTCACACTTAGGACCAAAATGCTCATGAAATGTACTTCGCCCAAATGTTTCGGGATCTCTACTGGTTTTGTGAAATTCATACGAGGGACTGGTACTTGGGGCTGCATCACTGTCGCTTTCGTCGTCGTCACTGCTGTGGATACAAATGTTTATTTGATTTGAAGCACCTGTCCCATTTACCGTCTCCGCACACGCATCGTCATCCATAGAACGAGATGAACGTGGACTGCTAAAGTTCATTATTTTTGATAGTGGCACCGCGTCATCAGCATCCGAATCCCCTCCATACTCCGAATCTAATGTCAAATCATCTCCACCAATACTTCCCAAGAAATTGTCAAATTCCTCTTCATTCATCGATTCCAAATCATTAAAATTCCAAAATTTAGCCATTCTATAACAAAAAACACCACTAGTGACAAATATCGGTGTTATAATATACTACGAATATATTACGTAAACACCGAGCAAATGTAATACGTTCTCAACTGCGTCAAATACATTGAAATATTATGTAAGCCATAAATATTCGGAAAACTTAACCTATTTCACGACAATTTTACATTATTAGATAATCAATTTAATGATTTAAAAACTCTCTTAAAATTCGCATTTTCACAGAACAAAAAATATATACGATTATGTACCTATTCATGACTACACCCTAGCACTTATAAATACATCTTAGTGAAGTAAAAATGGAATATTTTATGATTAAATATATTAAAATTCTAAAAAACATTACTAAAAACAGAAATAAATAAGAAACAAACCTGTATTCACGAAAAATTGCTAACAGTTGACATACGAAAAATCACCGTTCAGAAAACTGCACAAATGAACACTCCGCGACTTCCTGTATGCTTTGTGGTTGTGAGGAGAACCACATGCCTCGCGCAAATGCAATATTTCTAAGAATCAACGCGATCACACTATCTGAAACTATCTTATTACAATGAAAGTGACTTTACAATGTAAAATTGACTATAAGGTTGATAATTGCTTGACTAATCTGAGCAAAAAACGACCATAGAGCATGTGGTTCTGGAGAGAACCACAATCCTATAAAGGTTTAACTATAGTTCGTAAGCTTACTAAAATATCTTCATTGCTGGCTTCTCGGCTGACTAGCAGAATATTGTCCATGGAATCCTTCGAGTACCAATTCTCGCGTCTTTTCCTAAATTAAAAAAAATGTTCCAGAATGTCCCTCAAAGATTTGCTATTACTAGGACTTAATATTCCCAAAAATTAATAGGCGGTCGCGACTTTCCCTATCTGTCTTTCGTATGAAACACCTACTCGCGATAACTATATTCAGCTACTTATTAAAAATATCCTTCCATATACGGAGCTACCCTAATATGCATCTCCTCAAAACATGGATTTTATTTAATTCAAACTTCCAACTATTAAATTAATAAAATTCCCACTTACAGTTTAATATTACAATTTACACAAAATAGAGCTCTCAACCTTCAAGCTAAACATAAGTTCCCGGCTCACTATCATTTACATAATACCCAGCCTATGCTGAAAATCCGATCGCACCTCAGCAATCGCTTAGCTGTATTCACTACAAATATTTTCAAGAGAATCATCCCATGCGTATTTTCTAAAAGATCACGGCCCTCCAACGCCCTCTTCACACCATCAGCACAAAATGTGGTCGGGGCCGTGTCCATCTGCATAGCGTTATGACCCCAAGCATGGAATATCAAACTTTATTGATTCGTTATCTTAACAACGCATGTTCTTTGACTTCCAAGGTGCAAACAATGCTGATATTACTACCCTGGATGCTGATTTTATCATTTAAACTAAACTCAAGGTTCTTGCCTTATCACAACACTTGCTTCTCCTATACCCACTTTCGTTGACAATTCTTTCATAGTTACACGTTTGTCAGGCAAAACGAGGTTGTGAACGCGCTGCACGTTGTCAGGAGAATGTTAAGAGTGTGGTCTGTCGCTGCGCGGGAGATCTGGAGTATTTGCTAGCCCTAAATCACCAGATAATCAATCCCACTAACTGCTCTGCGATCAACAGCATCATCTCTATATATACTTTTTTAACTTCTGATGAATGTTTGCCACTGTCTAATTCTCACAGCACGTTGTTTCCCACAAACAGCTAATGTATCAGCCATCTTAAACGAGTGCTTCGAGAGCAACACTTGGGAAAACAGGTTGAACTAAATTTGAATTTAAGCGAATTCACTGAAGAGCAAATCCATCACCAATTTTTTCTTTAAACTTTTGGTAGGGATAGCGCTAAATGTACTGTATAAGATGGCATAAACTCCATTTTAAAGTAATCTTAAAATAATAATAATAATAATAATAATAATAATAATAATAATAATAATAATAATGAAATCTGGGATGCACCTCAACAACACAATGAGCAAGCTTATTGGATCCGCCAAGAAATAGAAGCTTGCCGAGATGTAGATGAAATGCAATCAGTTACGATTACTGAAGCTGATATTACAGCAGCCACCAGAAAGACAGAACTGGAAGGCACCTGGTTCTGATGGCATTCATAATGTATGGTGGAAATACTTTCCTGCTCTCCACCCTCACCTAGCTAATTTCTTTAACGCTGCTCTGCAAGATCCAGTCACTTTACCTACATACTTGTTGGCGGGGAAAACAATTATGTTGGCTAAACAAGGTGACAATAGTAAACCAGAGAACTTTCGGCCAATCACATGTCTGTCAACACTATACAAAATATTGACATCAGTAATAGCTTCCAAAATTAATGATCATCTGATAAATCAAAACCTTTTACCTCCTGAGCAAATTGGATGTCAAAAGGGGACACGAGGATGCAAAGAGCTTTTAGTTATAGATAGTGTGATCACACAGCAAGTTCGCAAACGCCTACATGATATATCTGTAGGATGGGTGGACTACAAAAAGGCATTTGACTCTGTTCCTCATTCATGGCTTTTACGCGCCCTTGAAATTTATAAGATTAATCCAGTTTTATTGAATTTTCTCTCTGTATGCATGTCCGAGTGGAAGACCTTTATTCACGTTAGGCAAGGTGGTATTTCCTATCAGACCAGGGAAGTCAGAATTCAGCGAGGTATGTTTCGGGGCGACAGTTTGAGCCCGCTGTGGTTTTGCATCGCCCTCATCCCGCTGAGTAGAATGATAAGAGAGTCCCGATATGGATATCGTATAAAGAGAAATCCGGATGTTCGCATATCGCATCAGTTTTATATGGATGACCTTAAACTCTACGCATGTAATAAAGACCAACTACATAGAGTTTATGCTTGTCCAACAATTCAGCAAAGACATCAGCATGGAATTTGGCTTAGATAAATGTGCGATATTAAATGTCAAACGTGGTAAAGTTCAAGATCAGGAAGGAGGATTACAACTCTCTAGTGACATCATTATTCAAAGCCTTGGCAATGAAGATACATACAAATATCTAGAAATGTTGCAGCTATTGGAAATTTCTGACACAAATGCCAGAAATACGATTCAAAAGAAGGTAATCTCCAGAGTAAATAAAATATGTGAGACGCATATCAATTCGAGAAGCAAAATTACTGCAATTAACGCATGGGCTATTCCTGTTGCAACATATACCTTCGGAATGATAAAATGGACCGACACCTCTTTGCAAACCTTCGACAGAAAGCTGAGAACGACGCTAACTAAACATTGACTTCACCATCCGCATAGTTCGCTAGAAAGGTTATACCTATCTCGAAATAAAGCAGGCAGAGGACTGCTAAATTTAGAAGTAATATGTCGTCAGCAGGAGGAGAAACTCCGTAATTTTTTCCTTTCACGTGACACTCCACTCTACAAGGCAATTTGTTTTTAGGATAAAAACATCAGCCCATTAAGTTTAGCCCAAGAAAGTAGAAGCTTTTCCTATCTAACAGCTCAGGACAGAGTTGACGTTTGGAAAACGAAAGAGCTACACGGCGCTCCATATGTAATCACTTGCAATACATAACTATCATTTCTTTCTTTGTCACTGTTTTTTTAATTTTGTCGAACGAAATGAATGACGAAGATCAGAATTTTTCCACGTCAATGTTATTCTTCCATTAATTTCTTCCTCCGTTCTGTTATGAAAGGAAACTACCTGGCCTAAGTAGATATAAACTGTGATATATGCTTCATGTTGTTTTATCTTGATTTCTATTTCTGTTGGATTAGTCATTCTTTTAGTCTTTTCTGCATTCAAGGTCAGTCCTACTACAATACTCTGGTTACTCAATTCTATCATCATTTCTTGTAGCTCTTTTGCTGATTTTGAAAATAATATTATTATTTCGCCTGCAAATCTTAGATTGACAACTTTCTTTCATTTATTTGTGTCAGCTTTTTATTCCACTTCACGTTTCTAAAAATTTCCTATAGGAGTGCAGAAAACAATTTTGGTGATAACAGGTCACTTTGTTTCATCCCTCGGGTAAAACAAGGTTTTTTAAAATATACAAATATAGTTTTTTGACATCTTTCTCGTGTCACTGATGTTTACAATTCTGGCAATTTCTAAACATTTTTGCATTTATGGGTACATGTTCTTCTAATGATTTTCAATGAAGTTTTTTAAAAACTCAAAAGTTTTCTGGATAAAAGAGTTTCATATTTCGCATTCACAGCAACGCTTAAAATACGTTTTGTTGAAGACGGCTCCAAATTTTTCAGCGAAAACTTCCATTCAGGACGAGGGTTTACTCTTCTTTAATATTATTAAAGTAACATTTTGGTTGTACCATTAAGAAAACGAAAACTTGAAAAAAAAAAATAAAAATATCTAGTTTGACCGGCGATAGATGGCAGCTGGGAGAGGGTGAAACAAAACCGAAAAACTAACCTTAACTAAAGAAATAAGAAAACTAACTAGTACGAGAAAATCCATGCAGTTTTTGCAGCACCACTAGTTTACTATCTCGTTACTGCTTACGAAGTAAAGAAAAAAGAATTGCTGCGGAAAAAAGGCGAATTTTCGACAGAAAAAAAACCATTTTGCCGGACCTTGCTAACGCAAAAGTGATTTGTTTTCAATTTTCGCCTCTCCAGTTACCCTGGAGAGACGGGAATTTATTCATTTACAAGGGATACAAATTTAACTGAAGCCGATTGGGCTTTTGCAGTTTATACAGGTCCTAACTTAAACAAACTAACTAATATTAAATTGCCTTGTTAGTTTGATTCAACTATGTGTTTTTGTTCTTTGGTTGTTTCATGTCGTTTTCTTGATTTTTATTATCAGCATTAGAGTGAGTTGTTTCAGATAAGGAAGATGATTCAGTTGGTACGCTTCTTTTATGAGGAGGGATGCTCATGGGGTCGGTGGAGGAAGGGAACATGGGTAATTTCTGAATTTGATCTGTTTAGTTTGTATCTTTGTTCAAAAGGGACTTAGGGCAGGGTTATGAATCTGATGAGGAGCTTATCTTGTTCAAACGAGGAACGTTATCACAATCAATATTAGGTGAGTTAGAAGTTTGTACTCTTGAATGATCCAAGGAGCAGTTTTCTGGTGCTATCAGTACCTTCTAAACCATTATTTATAATTGTGCTAGAATGGTCCTCCTTGACTAGCAATATGACTTTCAGATTTAAATTTAAAGCAAGTGATGTTATAAGTAGAAAATATATATTCTATAAGATGTGTCTTGATATTTGATAAACATAGATGGAGGTAGTTTATGAATTTCATCAAGCTGAAAGAACGTCTTCTAAAACTCAAAATATGAGACAAATTACGATCAGACATACCAGCTCTTATAAAAGTAATATTGGATGATGTTTAAACATTATGTTGGTTGAGAGCTTTCTTGATGTCTTCATGTGGGATTACAGGACAAAGATTGAATATTATGACTCTGATGTGTTTACTAAGTAAGGATTTGACACTTACTTCAATATCATTAATAGTGAGAGACTTGTAGTTATCTGTAATATAATCAGCAAATTTATTTGAGCTTAAGAATGCACAGATCCTGTTGTTGCCGATACATGCCACAAAACGAATATAAATTCATTGTATCATGTTAGTTAGTTTACTCACATAGTCCTTCAGTGTCCTTCAGGCGCCTTGATGATGATTGCTTGGTTGTTGGTCGGGAAGACATCAGTAGTAGCAGCTCCAGCGTAAGATTTCGTTTGTTCACAATGAGCAATTGAGGTTAGTTGATGTTGTTTACGGTGGCCATGGTTTCCGATAGTGCCGCCCGCAAAGGCAACAGGCATACAAACACAGTTTTATGAGATGTCACTTAATATGATACTTGATATTAGTTGAATGTGGCGTTGCCGACACTCAACTGTTTTAAAAGCATTTTCATGAGTTGAAAATTTCTTAAATACTTCAGTTCTTTCATGCCTAGCTTTGTTCAAATATGTTCTTACAGTTTCTGGCACTGGACTTACCAATGAATCGTAGTAGCTGTTTATGTTATACTTCCGTTCAAAGATTCTCAACACCCAATGACCTTAAATATTACCTCCATACGGGATATGAGCTTATCCCGGGTTTACGGTGCACCTTAGCCTAGGCTTCCTCGATTGCTGTGCCTTGAAGTGCTCCGATTCTCTTCCAATCGGTGCGCAGCAATGTTATCGTTCACCACAAAGGAATCGTTTATATTATTTTGAGTTATAAACTTTTAAGTTTTGAAAACTCCAGAAACTTAGTCTGATTTGTGTTCCGTAGGCGAATATACATAAGCATTAAAAGGTTACTATTTTTATTTATAAGTGAATAAAGCGAATAAGTTTTAAGTCACATTAAATTGAAAATCGATCTTTGCACTCTTAAGAAATATATTTTCTCTAGTATCTCTAATATCTGATTTTGTTCTTAGTTACTTCATATTCTTCAAATTCAATGTTCCAAGGGAAATTACAAATTTATTATAAAAAATACCCATGAAATATTTCGTATCTTAAAAATTCTGCCTCGCGATTTTCATTTTATATGGCTGGTTTGTAAACAACCAGGATTCCAACCTCATGGAAGAAAATTATGGTGCCGTGGACTGAAAATAACCATAAGGTACTGGGATTTAATCAACGCCACCTACATAGATTTATTTAGGTGGCGTTGATTTCATTCCCGACACATTTCATAAGATCGCAGAGCCAAAACTCGCAAAAACATGTTTTTGGAAATTTCTTTGAAATTTCATAGTTTGAAAAGTTTTCAGTTCCCAATCAGAAGACTAAGACGCGTCAAATACCACTTGATATGTGTCGATTGATGCACGAGAAGTGGTCTAGCCGTGAGTGACGGAAATCGAACGCACGCGCATACGAACGAATCCACATCTGCACACTCGGGAGTTTCTCAAATACTATAAAGGGATGTAAATTATATAGTCATCAGAAGAAATAAGTACTTAACAACGCATACGCGAGCAGAGCGGACGATGTTGTTGGTACCACGCATAGCTGACGAATGTGTCAAAGATCTTGTCAAAGTGAGATTCCTTGTCAAATGAAATGACAGTTGTTTCAAGAATTTCCTGCGTTCCATTCTGTCGTTATTGTTGCAATAGGGAATTACTGGCGCGTTTATCGCGACGGCGACGAGAAGGGTAGATAAAAATTCTCGGAGGCTAGCGACAGCAAACTCTTGCGACACAATTGCAACTTCATTTTATCAACGACATCCCCCTCCTTTTTATATTTTAGAATATCACAATAGTCACAATCGTTTATCTTTATCACCGGATGTCTCTTCACTTCCATCTGAATCATTTATCCTTGAAACAAGAATGACATTTCGACCCTTTTTAGGAAGATATGAAACAACAGCGAAAACCTAACAAACTGCTGTTTACTGGCCGAGCCTTCCTATTTACAATCTCTGGTGGTAGCTCTATTCCATTCTTTTTCGATGTTCCTACGAACGTCAAATTGTCTTGAAGCAATTAAATTGAAAGAGGAATGGATGAAAGCCGATTGTCCATTGCTACATTTCGTCCTAAATTTCTTACAGGTTCGGTGAGTCTCTTTACAACTGAGCTTGGTCTGATGTCCAGTGAATGAAACCCTGTAGACTGATAGGCACGTAAATTTCCACGTTTGATATATATATATATATATATATATATATATATATATATATATATATATATATATATATATATACTCTACCAATGAAAATATTTTTATTTCTTACCTGAAGGGCTTTATTGGCGTCTGCTTCGAAATAACTCATCATTTCATCTTCTGTAGAGTACTCTCTAATACTATAACGTTCTTTACAACTTTGGAGAAAATGTTGGAACATTTTTCTGAGGGGTTAAGTTGATCTAGCACCTTCCTTTCCCTTCGGGTTTTATCATCATCAAAACGAAGAGTTCTCAACAATAAAATATATCTTCTGTACCTCCACGACAAAACGAAAATAATATGATGCAGTTCCGAGAGTACTCCACAACTCTTGCGCAATTGTGTGTGACGACTTTTGAACATCCGCCATAAACAATTAGTGGTGTTACAGAATGGCATAAACTTTCTCAGATTTGATTAGTTTTCTAATTTATTTCGTCTGGGCTATCTTTACGGTCTTGCTCCACCCTCTTGCCACCTGGCATCTACCGCCACCCAAAATACATTTGTTTTAAAAGTTTTCTCAAGGTTTTAGATTTCTAATGGTAGATTCGAAATATTACTTTAATAGAATATTATAGAATAGTAATACCTCGTTCTATACGTAAGTTTTCGTTGAAAAATCTAGAATAGTTTTTAAGAAAAAATCGTTTAAGGTCTAGTGTAAATGCGAAATTTGAAGCTATTTTTTCACAGTAATCTTTTGAGTTTCCGAAAAAACTTCATTTCAAGTCATTTCAAGCATTTCCACGCACATTTGCAAAAATGTATACAATGTGTATATTGACGGCGTGAGAGATATTAAAAAAGTTACATTTGTGTATTTTTTGAAAAAACATGGAAACAGCAAAATCATTAATCCCTTTCCTATATTATTTCACTAGTATACAGAACTTTGAGGATCTCAAACGTGACCAATCTTTATAAATAAAGGCTCTAAAGATAGATAACTTCACGGAGGCGTGACGAATTGTATTTTTACTTTAAAAATGTAAATGATGTGTTGAAAAAAAATCACATCTAAAATATTCATTTCAAATGCAACCCGCAACACTCGATAGCTTCGTCAAAATAGTGAAATAGTGAAAATAGTGATATGTAGTGAAATAACACCTAAACGACGCGTTCTAGGGCCTTAAAACATAAAATTTTGAGGCGAAAGGTCTCAAAGAAATGTTTTTCAAATCGTAATCTACAGGGTAAGATACTTTGGAAATTGTTGCTGGTCCGGCGCTTATGGATATTATCCACCACCAACTTTATTACTCGGAGCTGGGGGCACTGTTTGTGACGTCACGCTTAGAAGGCTTAGAGTTCTCCAACCTCGTATGTATGCTTTCTGTGTACACAGTGGTTTGTGCCGTCTGATGAGGTTTATTTGCATTGTCATTAATTCAAGATTATGCAAATAAACCTAAACACTCGCAGAAACAATTAAAAGTATTAATAGTTGCTTAATACTGTGACATACCAAAAATGACGGACGCTTTTGTTTAGTTAAATAAAGGTAAAAAAAACGTGGGTTTCTATGATGCAGATACGCAGAGGGTACACCATAAAAAAAAAAAAAAAAAAAAAAAAAAAAAAAAAACAAGAGGAGAAAAAACACAGCGAGCTTTGCAGGGTGGATCAGTTTGGGAATTAGGGCATTCCGACTCGCGTCGGGGTGGTGAGCGGATCGCTTGTGCGGTTTTCCTGAGGTTAATTATCAAATCGGGACTTATAATATTTCGTGAATAATATCGGGACTTATAATATTAGAAGGATATTCCGACTTGCAAAATATAATCAGTTTGAAATAGGTGCTCATCTGAGGCGTAAGATAAATAGTATAGGCAGTGTTTGTGAAGTGGTAGGAGGAAATTTCGACTTGGTCGCTGATCATCATGGACTTCGACAAGAAGGAAGATTGGATTATTCTACGTGACAACATCGAGCAACGTGCGCGCGAAGAGGCAAGGAAGGATAAAAGGTTGCGCTGATAAGATAACGCTGTTATTGAAATAACGTGAAAATGGTCATGACCTAACAATAAATTGTAATAATTGATAATAGTTAACAACTTTTGGCATGCATAATAAATTGTAATTCATAGTTTGAAAGAAAGCTGATTCTCATTTGCCATTACGAGCAATCCTAAAGTAGACATTTTAGAATTATTTCCAGATTCCTCGCCGATCCGTATGGATGGCAGATTGAGTAATTGGTTGCGGAGTAAGTAGCAACAATTATTTCATGAGAACCCGACGACCCAGCTAGTGGGATTTTCATTTATTGTAATACTAGCTGGTGTACCCGGCGTTGCTCGGGTTTATAGTAAATTATTAGACAGGGAGAGGAATTCCATTTTTTCAAACCCTGCGGTGGGGCCTACTATCTCTTCTGTTGTATCCCTGCTCCTCCCTGCCATGCTCTGCACGGCCACGCTTCGATAGCCCTGTCTTCTCTTCACCCACATTTGGAAATTTCCGGTCTACCTCGCTCACTTTTCACAAAAAAATATATTTTTATTATTTCGGCTTCCAGCTCCTAAACTTTCTTCACTTTATAACTAAAAACAATACACAATTCTAAACAACAGAATAAAATACTTGTAGACTCACGTATATTTGTGTTTTTTGTGGAGTTTCATATATTACTTCCAATACTGTCAATAAAATGTCACATTGTAAAACTTTTTGTTTTTAATATTTTGTCTTCTCTTGTCTTCATAAACAAATATTTGAAATTGATCTGTCAAATCGTGACCTTGAAGGGACTGACTGTTTTAAGCGAAGTTTAGAAGATAGATATGGACTATGAATGTATATGTCAAAACGTAATTGACGAATCATAATCATAAAAGTAAATGAAAGTATCAATATTAAATGTAATTGCCGGTATTTATAATTATTTTGGAGACGAAAAATCTATATAAGTTTAAACTACGTGTAGAATAAAAATTATTTTTTACGTAAATCAATTAATCATAACATTGACGTATGAGAACAATACTGATCCAGCAACATGTACATTATGGGTACACACTGAATTGACAATGTTCTGAAGAAAACCATATTAGCTTCATTATTTGATCTGAAGTGCTATATATTAAGGATCTTGAAATGTGAATAACAGAAACCAATTCATGCGTTGGGAGCAATTGCAATGCAAAATAATAGCACAGATTAGTCTCATAATGTAAGTGATCATTGCTTAATTACATACTACTGCACTAATCTTCTGCACAGAATGAAGAAAAAATCAACTGGATGAAACCAAAACTTACAAACATTTTATATTTTACCAATTTGAACATGAGAACTGTGTAAATAGTCAAATTGTGAGTGCTATTGAAAAGCATCCCTACTGCGTAGAGAATTATTTACATTTGCATCCTTCCTTGCAGTATTATTTTCAATAGTGCGAGTGAGTACTTCAGCAAGTCGCACTTCTCTTAATAGCCGATTCAAAACGTTTATAGACTGCCCATCTATTCGCACTTGTATAGTCAGTTTTGACAACTTGACACTCGCATTGTTTCAAGAAATTCAATGTTTACAAATTTCTGTAAAAGAAGAGGTTGTCTAGAATGTATACGATATCTATATACAATACATTGTAGATTACTGTATATTCTGTACTATGTATTATTGTACATTGCACTGTGTCAACCTACCTCAGTTTCTGTACAAATTCAAACTCCAATGTTTTATGACCACTTCGTACATATATTATTGTACATATATGTACTATATATTATTGTACATTGCACTGCCTCAACCTACCTCAGTTTCTGTACAAATTCAAACTCCAATGTTTTATAACCACTTCGTATATATATTATTGTACATATATGTACTATATATTATTGTACATTGCACTGTCTCAACCTACCTCAGTTTCTGTACAAATTCAAACTCCAATGTTTTATAACCACTTTGTACATACCACGGATTAAGGATAATGCATGTACCTTGTCATCTTTACCACTTTAGTTACCGATTTCTTTCAAATATTCCAAATATTCCACCAATGTTCAGAAATAACAAATCACTACCGTTCATACAGGGACATTACATAACCTTATTCAAAGTCCAATGAATCTCGTAATAATTCTGGACATTGATGAAACCAGTAGTAGATCTCAGACGTCATCCTCTGGTGGCGCACAGCTAAACTATTGACATTCATGCGCTCTTGAATCTGTGATGTAAAGCTATGCAAAAAATGTCGAGAAAAGTAATTATTTTGTAAATACATTACGATTTATGGTTGTAAATCATAGCCTATAGTACTCCAGACCTTTAAAGGAAGTTAGCACAAAAGTTTCATCGGCATTGGTTCAGTAGATTCAGAGATTACCGCGTTGGAAGACAACGCACTTCTGTCTTTATATATTAGTATAGATATCCGAAGACAGCAATCTATAATCAGGAATTCAAGTGAAACCTTTTCCTGGCGCACAAATTGTTTATAAATTCGGAAATTGGTTACGACTGACATTTATTATTAGTAATTAAATAATAATGTTTCAATACCAATGAAGATTGTTTTTTATGTGTATAGTGCAACGGTTCATTTATCGGATGTAATATTGACATTCTTGTTTCTGTAAAACGTTTGTGACATAATCTACAGTACTCATGCACTTGGTATGGTACCACATCATATCTTCTAATCACTAAACGCTCATTTCATTCTTATTCAAAATCTTTTGGTCCATTTTTATCGCTCATCCCTCAAATTTCAAATTCTGCTAACTTTAATCAATATACATTCATGGACAGGGCAGTTCAAGAGGCGAAAATAATTTTTTTTTTGAAAAAATGACATAAAAATGAAATTTGATTAAAGCATATTTCTTTCAAAATAATATTTTTCTTCTCTAGTGTGGTTGCTTTTAAAGCCATACGTCAATTAAGGGAAATAATTGTTTACCTTGTTTATTCCATCTCATATCTTTCAAGGTGGGTGCACTTCACTTTAATAAAAGGGAAATTCATCGCAAGTCTCTATGTTATCATGAAAAATCACGAAAGGAACTACAGTGTATAATGGGACGACCGAGATCCAAGGAAGCAACCATTTCCACGAAATTGTAAGGATGTTCTGGGTGTGAATCCAAAAGATAAGGAAGAAGGCTCAAGAAAATTTGGGAAGTGCATTAACAGAGAGCTTAGAAAATAAATCAAACTACTCTGGAAAGAGCTCTTACATATTTTGATGTTCTTCGTTAGAAAGAAGAAAGAAATAATATTGGCAAAGAATACACGATTGTGTACAGTAAAGAGTGAAGATTGTCTTGTTAGGATTGGATTCTATTTAATCTGTGCCAGTAGTTTCATTTTTAGCAATGATTCGGTGAAATTTTCACGTCAGCGTGTTCAGTCATGATATTGTGTTGAAAAAATCTGGGAAATAATTCTTTCCTTAGAGTGATTAGTAATTTCAACAAATTAATTTATATCTTGGAGAAGTTGAAGCATTTACAAGAAAACTAGAAGGACTATTCTCGAAGTACATTTAGTTCTGTAAATGGTATTTTACAGGTTAGTAAATAACGTAGATGTTACATGCAAGCAAGTTAAATTTATTATTAAACAGATCGATTTATGATTAATTAAAAATAGGTGGAAATATAGTTGGTATAGCGTATGATAGTCCAGTTGCTGCTACTTCATCTCATGTTTTATTGTTTATATATAAAATCCTATCCTATATTATTTCAGTTGCATATGAGTTTTGATTACACGCAACAGATCTTCATAAATGAAGTCTCTAAATAAAGAGAACTTCACGGAGACGTGACGATACGCACTTTGACTTTGAAAATATAAAGGATTTGTTGAAAAAATTAATCTAAATAGTCATGTCAGATGCATCTCGCAACACTCGGACAGCATTATTAAAATCTATTTATTTGAATAACTCCTAGACAAGGCGTTCTAAGGCCTTAAAATGTGGAAATTTGAAGCCGATGGCCGCAAAAAACAAAACAAAACAAAAAAAACGTTCCTCTCAACATAATCTGTAGGACGAGAGCTTCTTGGATTGTCTATTACATTTTGGTAGGCCGGCGCTTCTCGATACTACACTACCTGTTCAGAGACGTGCAGAATAATCACCTGTAGATGAAGTGAAATTAATTACTTGATATTATAGACGATATAATTGTATGGGTGTACCTCTCAGTTCGGAAATAAAGTTAAATAATATTCCCAAAAGTAGGGTTTTGCTTGTCCGATCCTGTAGTTTCGCGAGGACAACTTTAAGTAGCTTTCCCTAGAGTAAAAAGATTTTGGTTTAGGGGTGAATTGTCGTTGGCTTCTACATAATTGAAACGATTCAATGCGTTGTCATTGCCAACAATACTGTTTATTTCAATAAGAGCAGCTTTCGATGGTTGGGCCATCATCAGTTTTCTGCTGTCTGGGACCCACAAAAACGACTACCTAGTAGTTGTACCTAGAATTGTTGGCAATAACAACGCCTTGAATCGTTTCAATTAAAAAGCTTTTGTAATATTTTTGTGACTATCAAGGAAATCGAAAAGATAACTGTCAAGGAACAATGTATAATTACTTCAAATGTTTTTAAGGAAGTGTGAAATGTTCCAAAAACATGTCTACAAATTTGTATCAAACATTAATTTCATTGTTATTTATTTTATTTTAAATTCTTTAAGTATAATGATAATTACCTTTTAAATTTTTTTAAACAAATAAATATGTTTCGTAACAAGTTCATCTGTTAAAGTGGAAAAGGAAAGAGGGAAGAGCGTGGAATTTAATATGTGAGAGTTCTCGCACGGGTACACTAGTTAATTTTATTTCATCTAAAATAGTGCAATTAGCACTATCCGTACGAAAATTCTGAAGAAAAGTTTGGAGCCGTTTTTGAGAAAATCTTGTTTTTGTTAATGTTTTTAAAAAATTGCACCAATCTCACACAATATTGCGCGAAAACTACTAAAAGTTTCAAAAAATGTACGTGACCTTAATGAAAAAACTACTTAGGAACAACAAATTTAATTTGAAGGGAAAATCTAGATCTTTAATTTTGTAGTTGTAGGAAGACGCCAAAAAATTCAAACTTTTGCAATTTTCAAAAATTCAGGGTTGAGTGTAACATGGACCTATTTCATCTTTATGAGTGTATTTTACTTTATTCTTTCAAAACCTTGAAAGAAAAAATTTGAAGCCAGTTTTGAGAAAATTTTGAAAATGTCCCAGGGGTTAAGTACCCCCAAATTTTGAAAGAATGTTTTTCAAAATTGCAGCGCCTCGAGTTCAGCCATATCGATCGGGGAATATCCATAGTGAAAACATCCTACATATGTTTTAGGCGCTAGTGGTGTTCACAGATACCCAGAGGGACAGATGAACGGACAGGCGGACGGACGAACGGACATTTAAAAAACAAAATCGCTATCAGGGGACCTCGAAACGTTTATTTCCGTTGAAATCTGGAAATAGATTTTCCGCAGCATTACATAACTTTCTCGATACTACGTTTATTACTGCGTACATACGTACGTATACGAGAAAGTAGCCAACCCCAAACAGCTGTTACTTATTCAGAATTTTTATCAACTACATTATCATGCTCCTGCTTATATTAAGCGCGAATTTTGTGGAGACGATCATTTCTGTACATAGTTATTTCTGCAATTACATCACCAGGGAAAACCATTCAAACCTCAATGATCATGACAGCACTTTTGCAGCATCACATGACTCCAGACGGATGAAAGACCATATTTAGGCTTGTGTTTGTTGACATGGAGGGTGAGCATTCCATGCTCTTGTTTGTTTGTTTCTTTGTTAAATAAGCAAACGAAATTCTATAACTATTTCATCTAAACCCGCAGATTGTTCACTATCAGACTTATGATCATTATTATTCGGCTCATCTACGTCTGATTCTTCTGAATTTATCAGAGGTAGTTCTAAATAATATATAATACACACATCATTAACTCCTCTCGGAAAGGAGAAATAGTGTGAACTACATTATTCTAGCAGAATTACTATGCCTGGCCGCTATCTTCCCGCTCTGACAGCGCTGCTACAACCTCATTGTTCTCATGCCGCAAACGCCCCCTCCTTTATGTCGTCTCCTAGCTCAGCGTAGTGTACATTCCACGCTGCCCAACTCGCCGTTGTCCTCCTCTTCTCGGCCCCTCTCCGGGTCCCACGGCAACGCCCAGTAAACAATGAAGCCCTGGTGGAATGGGGATTGAATTAAAATGAACGCCATCTTGTGCTGCATTGCTTTCTAGTGGTGTTACAACAAAACGAACAGCATAAAATCCTTTATTCATGAAAATCCACGTAGATGTGCCAACTTACATGGAGATCACACAAACGGTATCGAAGTTTATTGATTTCGAACAAACCAACATCCATTTTTATACGTACAGAATTGGTTCACATTTGAATCTGAATAACTCAAATAGTGACCAGTACAATTTTCTAACGATCTCTATACCCGATATTGACCTTTCCTACGATATGGAATTTGATAAATATACCCTAAATAATGCTGTATTCTGCTTTCTAACCATAATATTCCCAAATATGACTGCTTTCATATTTAATGACAGCTGATTCTTAAGATTGATTGATTGATTGATATTTTCGTGTTTCCGGGCGCGTCAACTGCTTCGGTCATTAGTCCCGTTAGTGTAGTGCATGTTTCTCGGGAGATGGTGATCTTCCCCCGCTAGATGGTGAGATCCGGCGCCGACCTACCGTCGACTAGTGGAGTTTCCCCCTAACCAGGACTCTCCCACCAACGGGCCACCGCCCCGACCGGTCTCCCGGAATATGTGGTAATGTAGTGCATGTTAGTGTAAGTGTGCGTGTAATGGGAGAGGATAGGACAAGGAATATGAAGCACAGATCGCGCGCGGTCCGTTGCCCGTTTGGTAGGGTACTGCTCCGGCATTCGCCTGGTGTTGATCGGAGAAACCACGGAAAAGTATTGATCAGAACAGCCGGCCGCTAGAATTCTCCTCCAGACAGCAGCTGAATTCGACCTAACTGAAAAGCTAGTGTCGAAAATCCTGCCGCCGTCAGGACTCGAACCTAGGACCTCCGGGTTAGAGGCGCTGCAGTGACATCAGTCGATGCACTGAGCTACCGCTACCGGTCTGATTCTTAAGGATAGCCATAGTAAGAGTATATAATGACTTACATAAAAACAAAGAAAGTCATATTTTTTCTGGAGTAGCACGTAGAATATTAATTCACCACAAAAAAAGGTTACATGAAAAGTTGAAGAAATAACGGCATGTCAAATGTAGGACGCGCGGATCTCGCCATTCAGACGGGGGTAGATCACCGCAACCTCCCGAGGAAAAAGATGCACTATACTTACGGGACTAATGACTTTAGTAGTTCGGAATCACTCACAATCAATCAATCGTGTGGATGTCTCATTGTTTTCTACCTCTTTTGTTCTGCGCAGGGAACGAGATCGCTCGACGCACCTCGGCCGGGGCCATCGAGTTGTACAACGTCGACACCAAAGCTACTACTATACTTCTCCAAAGTTATGCTCTGGTAAGCACAACGCACCACAGTGTCAGCACAGCCACCTGCAGTGAGATCCAAATAGTCTGAGTGTAAAAATTGCACCCACAAATATTAAGCCAGTCCGCTGGCCGAGATCGCTTCAAGTTCAGTGGCGAGATCAGTTCGGAGAGTCGACGGTTCGGGTCCCGCAGAGATAATGCATTTTCGTCTATTTTGGCTAGTAAGTCGTTTTTACTTTTTTCGTCATTTTAAAGAATTGTCACTGATTCCATTGATTTTAATATCATTTTAATGGTCTCTTCTTCTTCCTTTCACGGTATAGGCCAGTAGGCTTTTTCTGGCTTCACTCCATCGTTGCCTTGGTCGACCAGGATCTCTTTTTCCAGCTGGTCAATAATGCTAGGCCGCTTTTGTGAGTCTATCGCTTTCCATCTTTTGTAGGTATTGTGACCACGCTGAACGTTTCTCCTTTATTTTGTCTAATATAGAGAAAAAATTGTGGTCTTTGCGGATGTTCCTGAACTGGTCAAGGAGCCTACAGCCTTTTATTGCTCTTAGAAATCTCATCTCGGAAGCTTATATATTACTATTTTTCTTTCTCGTCAATACTCATGACTCGCTCCCGTACAGTAAAAATGGTTCTACCATTACTTTGTACATTTTTAGTTGCGTCTCTTTTCTTGTCTTCTTTGAGAGCGTTCCTCTTATTAAGCCGCACATTTGTTGGAACCGATGGAGTTTGAAGTCAAGGTCGTTCTCGTAAATGTAGCTCAAGTCTCAGCAAGGTAGTTGAAATATCTTACTTAATCCAACGTTGAATTATAAATACATATTTTTTAATGGTTCTTGCTTCAAATACTATTTACGAGATGCAACAAATGTTCACCGCAGTATTCCTGAGCTTATTCAATATCTTCCCTAAGAAATTGTAACGTCAGCCATTGTGAATAAGTATTATTAGATTCTAATTACGCTTATCAGCGCCATTGTCTGTCCGACCAATTTCGCGATAACTAAAGAACATATTTCTGGGTAAACAACATTCCAAAACAAAAGTTCGCAAGGTGAGTTTACATGAACTAAAAGAAGCCTCGCTTACTTAAGTGACATATCCAACAGCCTGAGTTATTCATCTGAACTCGTTTTGATTAATTTTTTATGTAATTTTTCTTTGCTTTTAGGGCATTTTAAGATAATTTTATTGATCATTTTGGGCAATGTTTTAGGTCTTCAAAATCCGCACCTGATAAAAACAAATATGTTTATTGTTTAGCAAAAATCTATGATCCCCCCCCAAAAAAAAATGATCGGCTGGATCCGTCCCTATTCGAGAAGATTTCCATTCCCGGGCAAAGATACAAGTAGACCATCCTCCCCGTTCCATTTCAAGACAAGCTTCGTGTTCCAGTCTTGTTATGAACGCCTGCCTAGAATGAAGTCGTAGGCTTCCGCGGCCAGAGTCGTGTAAATGATCTTGGCTGTTCAGGTGACGCCGCGTCGAAGGCTGTGTTGCCGACGTTTCGACCATCTTGTCGTGGTCTTAAACTAAAACTACGCCCGCTGACAGAATATGTTGCGTCAGCTGTCAAGAACTCCAGCCACTTCATCGACCTGCTACAAGGTAGGCTGCTAAAGGATACTGACATTCTGGTCAGCTTTGATGTAACATCACTTTTCACCATGGTTCCGGTCGACGAAGCAGTCACGGTCATCCGGAACAAATTAGAAGACCGCGGACTACCAACAGAATGGGCCGACCTCGCTCACTTTTGCCTGTCATCCACCTTCTTTCAGTTTTGTGGCAGCGTGTTTGCCCAGGTAGAAGGGGCGTCCATGGGGCATAAGGCATTAACTCGTTACTGCCCACCGACTTCATAAGCCCCCTACTACCGAGGACCGTCAGTGAATGTTAGTAATGTAACGAGTGTCGTATTAAGATCTATTATGTTTAGTATCCTATTAAGTTTATCCGCTAATTAGTCAATTTCCATCATGGTTTAACATCCATTCTGGGTAAAGAAGTGAGTAAAAAGAACCCTGCTGCAGTATAATACTCTCCAACAGGCAGCTTTGGGTCTTGTCCTCCCCCTCCGTGATATCCAGATACGCTGGGGATCTAAAACATCTATACGAAACTTCTGTGGGATCTCCTCGCCAGCTCAAAACTTACAGGCTGAGCAGGTTCATATTGCGGTCACTAAACACCACTCACATGCTCCCGAGTTCGTCCCTTCTCAAAAACCCATGACGATGGTGTCTGCCTGCCGAATCCGGAGCCCAACTGGGCCCATCCAGATTCTTACACCCGGGGGCCATCCAAATTCATACACCCGGGGGCCTAGGGTTGCCAACACTGTACAGATAAAAGAGAGGACACTCGATAAATAGCAAAAAAGAAAATCGCATCAACACATTTCTTTTCATAAATGTTTAGACTAACATCAACTCTATTTATTTCTACTCTCCATTTGCAATTATTTTCAAGTGAATAGATTCGTTCACAAAATGCACATGAAGATGGTTGGAGTCTCTTTTTATTTTAGTCGCTAGACAGAGACACTATCCTGCATGCGTGTGTCAGTGTTCAGAAAAATGATATTCATGTTTTATACTCTAAATTAAACAATAAACGATACAACGTAGAAGATGTTAGTCATGTGGGTTAATGAAAACAAATACTTAAAAAATACTAAAAGTATGACATTTAAAATACAAAGGAGGACGAAGAAAAAACTGACGTCAATAGAAAACTGTTCTGCTAAATGGAGGATGGTTAGCAACCCTAGGACCTGGAGGTTCTTGCAAGAACGCGTCTCTGCATATTCTTTGGTGCTAACGACGCGACACAACGCAGTCTGGCGGGAGTATCTAATTCTAACATTTGATCTGCCAACAGGGAAACCGCAACAAGAATTTAGGAACTTGGACTCTGTCTGCAGACAGGAATAAGCTGCTGTGGAGCTACGATGTGAAAGCAGTAAGTTAAAGAATCTAAAATATTTATCTTGTAGATGCTTCTGCTCTAACTCAAAAGATTATATTCTAAGCTGTTTGTGAATAATATATTCTCAATCACGTATTTCTACAGATATTCAAGTAATATCTTTTAAACTATAGAAGACACACATAAAAGAATCTCAGAGAATTGTGTAAATTAACTGTCCTTGGTACTACTTTCAGTTGAGAGCGAGAGAGAGCGAGAGAGAGAGAGAGAGAGAGAGAGAGAGAGAGAGAGAGAGGGAGTGAGTAGAAAGAGAGGGAATGAAAGAGAGAAACAAAAGAGAGAGAAGGAATCATGAATAAAACAAGAATGTAACTTTCGTGCAATGTAAATCGTTAAAATTTAATCATGAAGTAATTACTTTATGAATTTTTTTCAGGGTTTTCGACACTCGACAGAAGCGAAGTACTCGGTATACAATTTTAAAACCAAGTGAGTTCTTTTACAACTACAAATTATCTTCTCATTTTAGCTTTCAGAAGCACTGTTATGACACACACTTTTTTTATTATAAATAGTAATACTTATAGGCACATAATATGACAACAAATAGGAGGGCGGAAATATAACTCGAAGCGCACACAGGAATGTACAAACTAATCACTCCCGTATTGATATTTGCATGACAACAGCTACGCATTTATTTCAAGTGTGTTTATCTGAGACAGGAATGGCTAACTTAATTCTCTCCAAGGGTCATATTTTTGTTTGAAATAATTCCAAAGTTGCATAATTAATTCCGAGAAATAGGCATTCATGTATCAATAAACGAAACATATAGGAATCACTAAAAGTTAGCCCAAATACCATGAAAAATAGTTTAATGTCAAGCTCAATAATCAAATGAACTAAGGTTGATAATAAATATAACAAATATATTTTAGTTTATTTTAATTACATTAGATTCTAGGCTGTTCGCAATGAGCTGAGTCTCAGTCGATCGAGCCGACGTTTCGGCCATCATGTTGTGGCCTTCTTCAGAGCTACAATGTAGAGGTATACAGTATAGGCCTGAAGAAGGCTACACCATGATGGCCGCAACGTCGGCTCGATCGACTGAGATGCAGCTCATTCCGAACAGCCATGATTCAAATGACACCGGCCGCGGAAACCTACGAATCCATTTTAATTACGTTGTTCACACAAAAACAAAGTTAATACTTTTAGACCTGTTTCTACAAAAAATACCAGACATATCAAAATTAAAAACACGCAAATAACAGGTTTCGTACTTTCTGCAACTGCTAGCTTTCTCTGTTTAGCATTAATGAAAATATTTCCTAAAATGTTATCGTTAATGAAAACACTGTGAGCGGAGAAAATTATTTAATTGCATGTCAAAGTCAATTTGAATGGAAGTTGTTTTGTCAGAAAATGTTTTCTTAGCCTTAGCTGCCTCAGCGCTTACAATAAACAAAGCTAAAAATGACTTTTTTCGTAAAGATGTTGATTGAAAACAAAATTTCTGAGAACTGACCACTGTCTATGAACCTAATGTTCCGGGTTTGACCAATGTAATCTTTATATTTAGCTGCATGCTGCTCGGTGTAGTAACGATTTAGATTATATTCTTTGTACATGGAGTGCACAAGCAAACACACCAAACGCTGAGGTTAATTGTCCGTGTTATTTATAAAAATATATATTGTCCTGAAGCACTGTTTTCTGCAGACACTTTCGGGTGTTTACTATTTTAAAATAAACTGAGTCACTCCTAAAGAAAACACAGAAATAAAGGACTGACAGTTCGATAGGATGTGTTTTACCTGACTGGAGAGAGATGCGAAACACGCGTCGCTGACTATAGATAAGATGACGTGACCGAAGATTTATTCATTGCTTGGTTTCTTAAACAGGTTTATGAAAAAATCTGCAGTTGACCATCTCTGACCGAGAAATTGAAAGATTTATTTCGTTTCGTGTGTAATATATTTATTGATGAACTATGACGATCGCATGCGTATATTAGTTATCTCAATTGCAGAAAAAAATCAGAGACCTGCAGAAATTGACTAAGCGTCATTTCTGATAAATACGCCATCTTACGGGGGTCAAAGCCATTAGTTCAAGAATATTACGCATTTCGTACATTAAAAACGCATTTAGTATATCTTACTTTCTCGCATACGACATACATTCCACAGAGAAAGTTTTAAAATGCTGCTGTGACAAATGATTTTCAGCAGAAAAAATCTTATTTTGAGTTTCCAATACCAAAAATAGAGGATAATTCTTGTTCCAAAATGTAGTAAATAACTTCATCTAACATGTGTAGTGAGAATCTCTGCTTTGTGGGTCCTTGATACCAAAATATTAGTTTTCGGCAAAATGTCTGTTCGTCGGTCCATTCGTCCGTCAGTTCACGTATCTGTGTACAATACTAGCGGCTAAACGGCAAGCAGAATTTCCACCAAAATTGACACTTATCAATCGGTTTGGCCCCTTAAATTTGAAATAGATGTTTTAATTTTTTGAGATTCCTTAAAGTCTCGCCGCAAGAGCATTTTCGATGTTTTCTCAAAAATACCTCTAAATTTTCGGATTAAAATTTTTATCGGAGAGAAGAATGTACGTATGAAAAAATGGCGCAGGTTCCATTTCTTTAATTCTCTCATTTTTTAAAATTAAAAACAAAAACATTTTCGACGTCTTTCAACAACCACAATTTTGAGATAGAAATTGTTCCTCTGGAAGAAATATATTCTACAAAATCAGATCTTTATGTCACATACATTGCTTTCATATTGTGAGTTATTTTCGTATAATTTTACCTGAAATTAACGAAATTGTAAAAACCAATATTTAAAAAAGCGCTGAAAATTTTGTTTTAAACTCTTTGTTCGGATAGTGCCAAAAACAGAGAGTAACATTATATCAATGCCTTTTGATATGTTTTTTTGATTTTTCTACAGTTGCACAAATTAATTTTCATTGTATCTCACGTGTTTAATATTTATAATAAGGGATTTTTATACTTTATTGCATATGTAACAGCGCTTTAAATGATTTCTTAAGAGTTTTTCAGAGTTTAACTTGTTTACATTAAAATAATATCATTGTGAAAGTCACCGGATAGTCATAGTCATTGAACTATTTGAGTATCACACAACAAGAAAAATAGATGGATGAACAGATAGGTACCAAATTGTTGTAATAAACTACAATGTTGTCAGTTATCTTTTTCGCCAGAGCTTTTCAAATACAGGACAGATGTAGAATGAAATAATGGTGCCTGGTTAACAATTCAGTTAATTTTACTTTACCACAAAAAAGTTGATAAAAATTATATAATTCATAATTATTAGTAATTATCTGTGGATTCTAATATTAAAAAGTACACAAACATGTCAGAGAGGACAATAGTAGTGTCTCACAAATTGGTCTTATAAGACCGCCTCCTCCGTATCAAATCTCTATATTTTACAGTATGATTAGAAAATTATATTTTAATTAAAACAATAGGTGCTACTGAATAGCACAGACTTTCTCGTAGCAAATTTTTCTAATTTACTTAGTGTGGACTGAATTTAAGGTCTTGCTCCATTCTCTGGTCAGCTACCATCTATCGTCGCCCAATATATATTTTTTGTCATTTTCTCAACTTTTCGGTTTTTAAATTTGTTTATTTAAAGTCGTTTTTTAACATCAAAGGTTATCAACGACCACAATTAAGTATACATAAATGCATTAAGTATCACAATTTAGTATTCACACATTAAGTGTCCACAATTCATTAAGTATACACAATCAATGTCAACCAAATTAAGTATACATCACATTATAGTTTAAATTACATAACAATTTACAACATTATAACACATTTTTCTTCATGATTGCATTACATCAAATTGTTACTCAAAATTAATAACATCAAATTTTATATTATATTATCTTACTTAAGTTAACAATGTCTAGCAACTTCAGTACTTTAGCACACCCGTCTGCAGAGCTGAACAATTTATGTAAGTTAGTTTCTAGTTTCAGTAGGTTTCTTTCCTTTGCTATACCGGGGCATTCTAAGATAAGGTGTTGTGTAGATATTATTTCACCACATTTAGGGCACGGTTCTGGGTCGCATTTTTTGAATATATATCAATATTTCAGATTAAAATGACCGATCTGTAATCTAGTGATGATAACTTGCTCTCTTCTTTTAAGGCAGATTTTCGGCAGGGCTGGTACCAGTACTGAGTTCCTAACTAGATGTAATTTTGATGATTTTAATTTCCATTGTGAGTCCCAATATTTGAAGCAGGATGTTCAGAAGAGCTTTTTAATGTCTTTTGTAGTGCCACAAATTTGGGAATCAAAACTTTGAAATAATGTTGCCATTTTTGAATATTTATCAGCTTTTTCATTGTCAGCGATTGCCCTATGGATGGGATCCAAATAAATTCGATTTTTATCCCTTTTTCACCTTGAATAAATACAAGTTCTTGGATTTTTTGTATGATGGGGTTACCTGTATGTTTATTTTCTATGGCTTTAAGGGTTGTCATTGAGTCAGTGAATATTGCAATGGGCAAGTAATATGTTTGCTTGAGGCTGAATTCGATGGCTTTAAGGACTGCCCATGCTTCGCAGGAACAAATGGAAAAATAATCTGGGAGGCGTTGAGATTCGACTATATTGGGAGACTGAACATAGTATGCACAACCAGCTTTTCCAGCACTTTTAGAACCATCTGTATATACTTGGTAATAGTTGACATAATCTTGTTGTAAACTTGTTATTAAATTTTTGAAATTTGCATTGGGACCAGAAGTAAGGTGAGGACTTTTTGCTAAGATCATATTTGTTACTACATTATAATCTCGCCAGGGTGGGATGGGAGGCATACATCTAGGTAAGGTAACTGGATCAACAATATTAAGTTCCTTCAGGTACTTAGGAATCCTCTCTCTTAGTGGTAGTGGGAATTGAGGGTGGGCTTCACAAAGAGATGTTTTTAGGTGATTGAAAATATTTGTATATGCAGGATTTAGAGGGTCACTTAAAGTTGAGTAAGCATAATTTAGACAGAGAACTTTACGTCGCAGGACTAATGGTATTTGCCCTGTTTCCACTAATAGGTTATTAGCTGGACTGGTTCTAAAAGCGCCAAGGCTTAAGCGACATGCGCTTGTGATGATTGGGTTTAACATTTTCAGTATTCTCTTGGATGCTGAGTTATATACTACTGCACCGTAATCCAACTTAGCCTGAATGAATGCTTGGTATATTTTGACTAGACATTCAGATTGTGCACCCCATTTGATGGACGACAACATTTTTATTACATTTAGTCTCATTTTACATTCCAACTTGAGAGCAGCTACCTGTTGTTTCCATGAGTGAGTAGAATCAAAAAGTATACCAAGAATTGTACAGACACTTGTTCTTTTGAGTTGAAAGGTTCCAAGTCGAAGTTGAATTCCTTCATTCCCATCCTTGCGTCTTCTTGAAAACACTAAAAATTCTGATTTTATTTTCGAAATTGTGAATCCCGAGTTAATTGACCAATTATTGATTTTATTTAATGTTTCTTGGATGATATTCCCTATTATCTGAAGGTTTTTTCCTCTGCAGAGCAGGGTGATATCGTCGGCAAAAAGGTATATTTTTACAGGGTGTTGGACTACCAGGTTTACTTCATGATGGCGATTATTAGCGTATTACTATACGCTAAGAACTGATCCCTGTGGGAGACCATTTGTCAACTCTGTGGGTTGCGATGTTGTCTTGTATTCTGACTCTAATATATCTGTGTTTTAGAAAGTTTATGATAAATGCTAAGATGTTACCTTGAATTTGCTAAGTTTGACAGAATGTTAATCAGCCTGTCTTTATATACCATTTCATACGCCTTTTCGATATCCAGTGAGACAGCCATCACATGTTGCTTCAAAACCAGAGCATCACAAATTTTGGTATCAATATTGACTAGGTGGTCATTGGTAGATCTAAATGCTCTGAAGGCACTTTGTTGCGGTGATATCTGTTTATTGCTTTCTAATATCCATCTCAGCCGATTGCAGACCATTTTTTCTAGTAATTTGCATATATTACAAGTTAGGGAGATTGGGCGAAAGTTAGTAGGTTGGGTGTGATCTTTGTTTGGTTTGGGTATTGGTACAACAATTGCTTCTCTCCATTGGTTGGGAAAGGATTGAGTGTTCCAAATAAAATTATACAATTGGAGTAGGTATTCATGAGCAACTTTAGGCAGGTTTTTTTAAGAAACTATTCGGAATTCTTTTAGGGCCTGGGGCTGAATTTTTACTTTTGTCTAGTACAACTGTGAGTTCGCTCATTAGGAACTCTTGGTTATGCTCTTCTTCATTATCTCTTAGAGGCAGTCTGATATGTTCTTGATTTGAGTTGATATTTGGAGCTATTACAGACAGGAAATTTGAGTCATAGTTTTTATTACTTGAGTTGTCCGCAAAGTTGTTAGCAAGAATATTACTAATAGCTTGAGGTCCAGAGTGTTGATTTCCATTTTTATCCATGAAGGTATTGGGTGTACTAGGCCAACTTTTTCCACTGATTGACTTAAATTTTTGCCAAAGTTCAGTTGTTGAGGTTTGATGGGTGATATTGGATGTGTATTTTTGCCAGTATTGTATCATAGTAGATTTTAAGGTGAGTCTTGCTAAGGCTCTTGATTTTCTATATGCCATTTTATTCGTAGATATGATATGATCATGATTACCTATATTCCATTTTCTAATGTGTTGTTTTTCTTGAATTTTCTAAAGGTTCTCTTTTTATTTTTAATAACTGTAGTGCATTCTGCATTTCACCATGGCACTTGGTGCTTTTTTATTTTTCCTGTTGTTTGGGGGATAGAAACATTAGCTGCTGTTATAATTAAATTGGTAAAATCACTTAATAAATTATTTATATCTTGTGGGTTTAGATTGTCAGGTTTAATGAGATTGTCAACGTTGGAACGAATAATCTCTTGAAACTTTTGCCAATTTGCTTCATGTAAAATCCATTTAGGCCAGCACCTAAGTTCAGAAACTGGTTCATTAGATGGAATATGAATGTTAATGGGGTAATGATCACTGTCATATAGGTTTGGGTTTGTAGACCATAGAATTCTTACTGCAATATTATTAGAAGCAAGGCTTAGATCAATAGCACTATCTGTACCATTACTTATATTAAAATGTGTAGGCAAGATTAGGTTGTTGTGGTTATCCAGCCACTCTTCAATTACTTTCCCTCTTCTGTCCTATTTGGTAGAACCCCACAATTTGCTATGACTATTGAAATCACTCACCATTACATACGGTTTAGGTAGCTGCGTAAGAATATTATCTAGTTCATAGATGTCAAAATTTTGACTGTTGGGGATATAAATATTACAAACAGTTATATGAGTTTTAATTTTTACCTTGACCGCAATGAATTCTAGGGCAGTTTGTAGAGGAATTTCCTGCATAAAACAACCATTCTTTACATAAATTGCTACTCCTCCACTGGCAATTTGTGTACTATTTCTATTTCGAATAGATAACTTATAGCCAGATAGTTTTCCAAAGTGATTTTCTTTGAAGTTGGTTTCCTGAAGGCACAAAATCTCTGGTTTAGTGTCTTTTATTATCAATTTCAAGTAAGATAATCTTGCATAAAAAACATTACAGTTCCATTGTGTAATTTTCATTGAGAGGGTTTATTCAGACACTTCTGTGTCAGTTTCTTCTTCCAGTAGTTGTGAACTTTTTAATTTATTTATTATTCTTGTGAATCTATTTTTTATAGATCTTTCAGTAAGTAAGGGATAGGTAACTGTCATCATTTTAATAATAGATTGAATATCATTTGTGAAATCTTTAGCTATTAAGGTTGGATTATTGGATCCAGATGCCATATCTATAAAACTTTTCAGTTGGTTGTAGGTAAGGGGAAAATCACCATTGGTAGTCTCAATTTTTTCCTTCAATGGGTAAATAAGATCTTCTAGTGATTTAGTTGTAGACTTTTCTTTAATGATGCTTTCTTCAATTACTTCTTGCATCTTTTCTTTTCTTCTTGGGCTGTTTTCCTGACTCCATGTTAGGATTAACCAGTTTTTTATTTTCTTGTTCAATATGTGATGAAGAGTCTGATGAAAGAGTTCTTTTAGGTATAGTAGAGACCATATTACCATTCATTTCCATGGTTTCAAGCTGATTTTGGGTATCTACTTCAGTGTTTTTTTCATTAATTGAGGATTCTGGTACTTCACAGGAAATATCTCTAGTGTGGTTAGATTCTGTAGGGACACTGGTTGGGTTGGTATTTTTATTATGGTTAGAGGTATTGGGTAAAGGACATTGTCCAGCTAAGTGCCCTGTTTGGTGACAATTAAAGCAAGACATGTCATCAGTTGTAAAGGATATTCGATACGATGAACCATCATAAAACACAGTAGTAGATTCATTTAGTAAACCCACATCATCAGGAGAAACATACACCTGCCTGCGGAAACTCATGATATGGGAAAAACCTGGTCCAGATACACCAGCTTTTACAAATGAGATTTTAGATGCCAATTTGATATTGTTTATTGTGAACACATCTTCTATGACTGAATGGGGAATAATGGGACAAACATTAGAAATAATAATTCTTTTGGCCTTTATTACTAGAGGTCTCAACTTCAGTTCATAGCTTTTAATTTTAATAACTTTGTGACTGTTGGTAAGATTATCAGCAATAGTTTTAGAACTTAGAAATATACAGACTCTATTATTAGCAATTCGAGATAAGAACCTGATTTCACTGGCATCTATAATATTTGATAGACTGTTAATATAGTCTTTAATAGTGAGACCTTCTTGTGTGTCTATAATTATGGCCTGATCCTTAGTGGGACTTCTGTCGACGTGGCATTTGCGTAGGTTTTCATGCTTTGGTGGGGTGTAGATACCTGCGGTGACGGAAGTGAGGTTAAAGGAGCCGTGGTGTCCGACGACTCCATCCTTTGGCAGGGCAGCCGCTGCACCGGCTGACCATGCACTTGGTGAAACACACTCACACTCGTAGAACAAGGTTTTTGACACTCCGTACGTAATGCAAGTTTACTGACTATTTGACACACACTAACAACTTAAATCTCGCTTGGCACGATCAGAGCACAACGTTACCACTGTGCAACCAGGACGCGAATATATAACTTTTCAGTTTCTTAACAGAAAAACCGAAATATTACTTCAAGAATATTAAAGAAGAGTAAGACCTCGTTCTAAACAGAAATTTTCATTGAAAATCTTATTGCGGTTTTTAAGAAAATGGCAATTAAACATCACTGTAAATGCGAAATTTTAAGCTCTATTTCACATGAATCTATTGAGTTTTCGAAAAACTTCATTTGAAGTCATTTGAAATGCTTATATTTACAAATGTAATAGTGTATATAAATCGATCGAAATGTGCATATTAACGGCGTGAGAGATATTTAAAAAAAATTACATTTGTATCTCAACTCTGGTCATGATAACCGTTTTATCACTAAATTACTAGCGAATTCTCTAGGCGCGCGAATGCAGAAAAATCACATGTGGGGTAATATTTACAATACATCGAGAAAATGTTATAAAACAAAATATTTAGAATTTTTTTCAACTGACACGATGGTTGACTTTTGGTTTTTCTGCAAAGCTCATGTGTTAAGAAACGCATTGAACCATGAAATTTATATGTAATGTATATTTTAACGACGGGAGAGACAAGTAAAAAAAATACATTTCTGTAATTTTTGAAAAAACAAAAGAATAGGGTAACATGGCATTTATGTCATCGTATAGGGTACATTTAGCACTATCCCTACCAAAAATGTAAAGAAAGAAATTTGAACCGTTTTTGAGAAAATCTTGTTGTGTTTTTTAATTACGATTGGCCGCAATATTGCACGAAATCTACTAAAATTTTCAAAAAAAATGTACACGGCCTTAATGAAATAACTACTTATGGACCATACATTTTATTCGAAGGAAGAATCTCTATTTTCAATTTTGTATTTGTGAGAAAACGCCGAAAAAATTCAAACTTTTGCAATTTCCGAAAATTCAGAGGACTTATGCCACCTTTATAAGTATATTTTGCTCTTATCTTACAAGAAATTTAAAGAAAAATTTGGGAGCCGTTTTTGAGAAAATTTTGAAAATGTCAGGGGGCTTCATGTAAAGTACCCCCAAATTTTAAAGAATCTTTTTCAAAATCTCAAACCTTCAACTAGAACCAGATGGACAGGGCTTTCTTCAATTTGAAAAAGATCGTACGTGTGATTTAGGCGCTAGTAGTGTTCACAGACGGACGGACAGAGACAGACGGACAGAGACAGACGGACAGACGGACGGACGGACGGACGGACGGACGGACGAACGGACGGACGGACGGACGGACGGACGGACGGACGGACGGACGGACGGACGGACGGACGGACGGACGTTTTGCTTTCAATTGTCTTTTCGGCATCAAAGACCCACAAAACAGGGAGTCTGGCTACACCACGAGTTTGAGAATTTTGTTTCTTAATTTAGCAACTGGCTTTATCCACTTTTTCGTTGTAAGGGCCTTGGAATGAATTTTTTCTGCCGAAAATCTGCCATTTTTTCAAGCAGCATTACATAACTTTCTTTATACTACGTACATTACTCCATATATACGTACGTATACGAGAAAGTAAAAAGGCAGAATTATAAAAGCTCATTGATTTATTCCACAGCTCTAGAAAGAACTGCACATAGAACCCTTTGTTCATTTTATCGCCGCATTAGCGAAAACGTTTTTCTTCACACGGGACTTATTTTGTAGGTAAAACAAAATCAAATTCCCATAAAGAAATCTAAACGTTGTGTTCCACCTAAGAAGAACGTTCAGCCAATACAGAAATAATACTAATGAAGAAGATTATATAATTTAAAACAGAGAAAAAAGAAAACTAAAATTGAATTTTGAATAATGTATTTCATTAACATATTGCAACGTACTCCTCTCTTCCTATATATATATATATATATATATATATATATATATATATATATATATATATATATATATATATATATATATATATTACGGCCCACGTTGGTGCGCCAATGCAACGTATCCTTCCTCGTGTATCCTCTCTCCGGTTACTCTTACTATATTTAATCACGCCCACACGTTGGGCGTCCAATGCAATGGGTGCTGTATTCTCTACTCGTCACGTGCACTATCTTTGCCCTGCCTAGCTCTAACTTGTAATTGGGTGCCACAATACCTTCGCTTATCGGTTGCCTGTACCTCTGCTAGCTCGAATCATTATTCATATCCTACCTGGTCGTAGTCCGCGCGCTCACTCCATGCGGAGTTAAGGTAAGGGTCCGCTTCGTTCGTGCCTGGGTCAAATTTTATACAGCTATTGAATAAAAACACATGGATTCAAGGCAATCATGAGCCATGTGAGATGCTCATACATTTAATTTCGGATTTCCTTTGCTTATATCCTATCCATAAACACAATCTGCCTCTCCGGCTTGCGAAACATGACAACACAAATACATAAGCATACAGGAAAAAAAATACAACCATACACACTGAAAATATAATACAAAAATCTCATGCATACATCAGAATGCGCATTCTGTCGCGACCCCCTTTTTTTTTAATCCTATCTTTAACCTAATATCAGGACTTGGTCTTCAACAGAATTTTTCTTTAGACTTGCGCGTGAACAAACAACAAAAAAAAACAGTAATTGCACAATTCGTGCCACTTCCCTTTTCGCAGCGATGTCACTTCCTGTCAGCGCCCGTCGTTGCTAGTTGTAACGTGCATTTTTCATGCACGCAGTCCCGCTCAGCTGCCATCAGATCCCAGATGCACTCGTCCATTTAAAAATTACCAAATGTATTTCCGTTTATTGTTCCTTGCATTAATCGCGTCTTCCCTAAACGTGACTTCTATTTTCTTTCGCGACGCATTTAGATTTTGCGACGCTCCTGTTTCCTGCGCCTAACTTGCGTGAATACTGTCCATGCGGATTTTCTCGTGAATTTCTAAATAAATTAAATTGAATTTTAGCTCGACCTAATCTGAACAACTGATGTTATACGACCGAAAATAACTCAAGAACTTCTGCACAACACTTCCGCGAAATTCCTCCAAAAATTTAACATAGCATCCAAACGCGTGCGATCCTCATCAAACCCGAACTCTTTCTGTCTGTAACACATTTTACATCGTAGGTCCACACAATCCAAGTGACTGTCTTTTTATCAAACACATGCCCATCACCATAAGAAATGTTCGAAAACGTTTACATTTTCACTGTTTTCGGGCATCTTGCGTCTTACTATCGGTTTCATAATTTTACTAGCTTTCATTTTGTAATCGTCACATTACCGAATTCCCCTTTCCTGTTTTCCTTTTTCCAAAAACCTTTATTTTTCGTCTTCTCAACTCGTGATGACGTCACTTACATTTTCAGTCGCTCCTTCAATTCTTTCTAAATCCGCTATGCTATGAAACTGGATAATAATTTATTCCGAGCCCTACATAAATTCCCCCGCGCCGTGACTAATTTTGCCCTGATCTAAATATTTTTCTCTATAATTTCTGAAAGTTTAGCCAAAATCCACTCAGGCATTCACCGGATATTCAATAAAACTCGTCTTGTTGTATACTTCCAGAAGTACAACAATGGTTACCATGTCTTCAATCTTCGCCGTGTTATACATGCAATTTACACAATTTATGATATTTACGGAACCCGTGGCTCGAATAATGTGATTCTTGGTTTAAAATGTTCCTAAATTTGAGTTATATTCACTGTTCATAACGCCTATTTCCGCCCCTTTTGTTTTCTATTACTTTCCTAATAATTATTATTACGCGGCGCTGTTGTCTATTGTTTATTTCATTATTAGTTCCTCTTTGCTTACATAAAATTTCCGTGTTCCATGCATTCTTGCGGGCTAGTCTCACAAATCATTACATCTGCTTACATAAAAGTTCCGTGTTCCATGCATTCTTGCGGGCTAGTCTCACAAATCATTACACATCCCGGATGAATGAACGCAGACTATGGTATGATGATAGATTAATATGAACAGATTGATGATGTTCAGTTGGGATGTGTGGATGAAGGAGAATCCAACCGCGCTACAACCTCTTGGTGAAAACACCCGTGCATTATACGGGACCCGAGCACGCAGACTTCTGCTCCGCCTACTTCGATGCTGGTTCCAAACCTCTGCACCACAAAGGCGGGCTATTAAAAAATAATTATCAGATAGAGTTCGTCTATGAAAATAATGAGGATAGAAATAAATCACAAGATATTTAACAATATTTTCATTGTAAGTTTCTTTCGAAAGCAATTTTATTAGCTTTTTTATGTAACCAATGCCAAAGAGTTTAGTGTGTCATTGCTGTACAGTTTTGTGGACAGTGCGTACTGATGTAAGTACTGAAAAAAAGTTACGTTTTCTGAACTTCCTTATGTAACCACAGAAACTTCTTGTTGGATAATTGTCACTGTCTTTTTGAGGCTTGAGAAAAGAAAAAAATAATAGAACACAACTGAACTTAATAGAAGTAATGAGAAGAGTTTTTGAAAAGTACTGGGGTTCTTGATAGACTGTTTCAGACTAGAAAGAATGATGAAGTGATTCATACTTTATTTCGGCAAAACGTATAGAAGTGAAATATTATCGATAAGGTAGATACGTTGAAATGAAATTATACAAATTATTTGACAATTTTCATTTTCCATGCTGAAACGCGAATATCCAAAGCAGAGTTGATAAAAAGCAAGAAAAAAAAGAACACGGCAGGATACTTGATATTGCAGGAGAAATGAATGAACATAGGATCGATTGGGTAAAATTGTCCTGTTTTGAATTTTTTATTGGTATTGAACAAACGGAAGTGTTAAAGTAGAATTAACTGAATTTTCCATCCTACAGACATATAGGGACATATTAGTGACAATATTCAGATTAGTTCAACGGAAAAACAGTGACACGAAGAGGGTGTAAACTTGACACATTAGCCAAAAAAATCCTTACAAAACACTTCTTCCCCCAAACAACTTCAACAAGCTCAACGTCATTCCCACCCGTTCCGTCCACTTACCTTAGAAGAGGCCGCGGGAACCTACCGCTCCCTTGCCCCGATCCTCCCGCATCCTCTTCCTCCTCCCTGCCCCTCATCCACCCTCATCTCCTCCCCCCCATCCCTGCGGGCGGCTCGCCCCGTTCCCCGCCCACCCCCACCCAGCCAGGTTGCGGTTTCAAGAGAACAAAGCGCACATTTTCCGCGCTGCTACCTCCTCACAGTCGCGCCCCACACCCCTTGAAGCACGAGCACTCGGCCCTCTCCCCGCCACGTCGCGCTGTCTACAACGGGCGACCACCGCGCCGGGCCACTCGACGCTTTATTAGAGCAGTGCGGGCCCCGAGGACGCCGTCGCGACGCCAGCTCGAGGGCGGGGCCCTTCTCGAACCGAAACATTTCGATTGCTTATTGTGGCTGGGAGCGCTGTTTGCCACTCTTAGCGTCAATACCTTCCCGATTTTCTGCTTTGTTGCCTTCGAACAAAGCGCGTCGTCATTAACCAATGGCGGACTGTCGCGCCCGCACCGGCCCCTCTTCAATGTAACTACTTTATTGTGAACAAGCTCGAGACGGCGGTCTTGTGTCTAGTCCACGCGATCTCGTTCATTCATTACAAAGTAACTTTGTTAGGCTCATAAAGAGTTAAACTGCCGCGCGGATCTGGAGCAGGGGGCTTTTGTTTTATGCGCGGTCCTTTTGTAGTGGAGTTATTTCCCATCGGAGCGCCGAATGACGCGATAGCGTGGCGTGGCTTGGCGTGCCCCTGTGGCGGCAAATGTGGTCGCAGAAGACGGACGCTGACGACGCTGACGACGCTGGCGTCGGGGACGCCGAGGGAAAAAGTTGAGAGGCATCTGGAGCTGTCGATATTACGCTCTGCGTCTTTCTAGCCTAAGTGTAATAGGCCCTACAAAGTAAATCACTTGAAAGCACACATTAACATACATAATTTCACAATTTAGTTCAAGTGAGGTCAGGGATAGAACATGTGTGGCACGATAAAGATAAGGACTGTTACTGCAGAAGATATCTGGAAACTTGATCAAATTAAACAATAGAAACTGTAATTGGCTTACGTGATATTGGCTGAGTTGGAAGCCAGTGTTACATGAAATTCACTTCTCTTTTTCTAGTTTTTTCGATTTTAAGTTATTTTTGAATTAGCTCGTTCATTCATTACAAAGTAATTTTTTTAGGCTCATAAAGAATTAAACTGCCGCGTGGATGTGGAGCAGGGGGCATTTGTTTTATGCGCGGTCCTTTTGTAGTGGAGTTATTTCCCATCGGAGCGCCGAATGACGCGATAGCGTGGCGTGGCTTGGCGAGCCCCTGTGACGGCAAATGTGGTCGCAGAAGACGGACGCTGACGACGCTGGCGTCGGGGACGCCGGGAGAAAAAGTTGAGAGGCATCTGGAGCTGTCGATATTACGCTCTGCGTCTTTCTAGCCTAAGTATAATAAGCTCAACAGTAAATTTAAAAATATAATATAAATACTAAAAATAAAATATAAATGTAAAATCTGACCTCCCTTTTGCAATTTGTTCGAATTGAGGTATTCGGGTGTAAGAGATGACTTTTGACGTTTTGCGATATTAAAACTTATTTCACCTTTCTTAAGGATGAGAGGCAAATTCTCTCTTTGTACCACATTTGCTCTCGAGTTCACAAAAAGACGATGAAAATACATACATACTCTATGTACTCCGTGTAATTAATGCGATAATTACACTTTTATATGCAACGTGAAACGTCAGTTATTATGTATGCTCAAAATCCTCAATTGCAACTATATATAAAACTTACATTTAATGCAAAGATATTTACGTAGTTAGGCAGACGAGCAGCCTTTATGGCCTGCCCCTCGCCAGAAATAAAGACATTATTATTATTATTATTATTATTATTATTATTATTATTATTATTATTATTAATCACTGTGAAAGCATCATTATAACATTTATAATTTCACAAGTTGGTTCAAATGACGATAGGTATAGAGCCTGCATCACATGATAACGATAAGGACGTGAGCACATAAGGTATCTGGAAACATGAAAAACTAACCATTAGAAACTTTATTCGTCAGTGTTGTCGGATGAAAGAAAGACGATGTCATATGAAATCAACCTTTATTTCTCTAGATTTAACGATTTTTATTTATTTTCGTATTACCTCGTTCATTCATTACAAAGTAAATTTGCTAGGCTCATAAAACCCTGAACTGCCTGGCAGATCTCGAGCAGGGGACTTCGTTTTATGCGCGGTCCTTTTGTAGTGGAGTTATTTCCCATCGCGTGTGGCGGTGGCGTGGCGTGCCACTGTGACGTCAGCTGCGGCCGCAGAAGACAAACGCCGTCGTCGGGGCCACCAAGAGAAAAAGTTGACGAGAAGTTTCTGGAGCTGTCGATATATCACGGAACTACCGGACGCAATAAAGAGTAGCACTGGATTGAGGTGATGGTGTAATCGAGCCCAATTAAAAGTTTTCGTTGGTTAAATTACCACAAGCCTGCCCAAAGCGTTCGATTCAGGGCAACGTGGCCCTGCAAGGTCCCCGAGAATTGTCAGTAGCGATGACAAATTTTCGCAAAACATAGATACATCGATACTTCGATACATCAAAAAAAAGTTTTCGATGACGATGAAAATATCAACAAAAAAATCGATATTTAAAATATAAATTTTTTAAATATGATGAAATATATCGAAGTAAAATGTCCTGGTTCTAATGTGATACATAACTCGTCAATATTAGTTTAATTTATGTTCTACTTTAAATTTGACTGCCATCTTAATTTTCTAATCAATGTTCTGTGTAGTCAAGGTTCAAAATGCAGTTTTGACGATATTATCACGTAAAAATTGATCAAAAAAGGTAGTAATACTGGAGAAAGGTTGCGAATAGCAAACGGTTTCGTGCCGTCCGGGGATCGACAACAGTGACAGCTGTGAACGTACACACACACGCGCACACACACACGCGCACACACACACGCACACACACACGCGCACACACACGCACACACACGCGCACACACGCACACACACGCACGCACACACGCGCACACACACGCACACGCGCACACACACGCGCACACACGCGCGCACACACACACGCGCGCGCACACACACGCGCACACACACGCGCACACACACGCGCACACACGCGCACACGCACGCGCGCACACACGCGCACGCGCATGAGCACGCGCACACGCACGCGCACACACACCACACACACAGAAGAAGAAGAAGAAGAAGAAGAAGAAGAAGAAGAAGAAGAAGAAGAAGAAGAAAATTTACTGGAAATTTTATTTATATCTTGAGAAATGGTTTTTAAAAACATCGATGTTTCTGAACAAATATATCGACTTGAGGAAAACATCGGAAGCAAAACATCGATGTTATAATATCGATGTTAGTGCTCGAAAATATCAATGTTTTAAAAACATCGATTTTTTTTGCCATCCTTAATTGTCATGGACACTTCCTTCCCTCACTACTTCTCCTCTCCATCTCTCCGTAGAAGGCCTACCACGCCATACTGGTATGGCAACAGTATTACTTCTGTTCCCGAGAACAAGATGAAAGAGAAGTGATATTACTGAAAAGCTGGCAAACACCGCCACCAAAAAAGTTGAGTTTTTGTCCACTAAAACATAATTTCGCGCAGATTACTCGGTAATTAGTATTGCTAAAAAGAATACCAAATTCTTTAGTCCGCCTCCAGTCCAAGTTTGGTCCAGACTAAATGCACTCTGAATACAACCCTTAGTGCTTTAAATATGTATATTTTTGCAATTTTTTACGGGTCAGATATCTTAATGAAAATTATAAATACATTAAATTAACTTATAAATGAATTTTCTTCTATTCGAGCAAAAGATGTAAAGAAAAAATTTTCAACCAATTTTCAGAAAACTTTGCAAACATATGGGCTTCATGTGAAGTATTTCCAAAAGTCAGTATAGCTTTATGATCTCCGCATTGGCACAACCGGGTCTTACTCATATTTTAATTTATTCAATTAGATGAAGCTAGAATTAAGTTAGTTTAAGCTAGTTATTTAAGAAAAGCCACTCCTCGAGCTATTCAAACAGCAAGGCAGTAGGTTAAGAGTATTTCCAAAGTAGAAACTATATTCCCTGTGCTGCAGGGGGGGAGAGAGAAAGAAGGGAGTTGAGGGAAAGAAAGAAGGAAAGAAAAGGAAAGAAAGAAAGAAAGAAAGAAAAGAATGGAAGAAAATAAAATAAATAAAAAAGAAAAGAATGAAAGAAAAAAGAAACGAAAGAAAAAAGAAACGAAAGAAAAAAGAAACGAAAGAAAAAAGAAACGAAAGAAAAAAGAAATGAAAGAAAAAGAAACGAAAGAAAAAAGAAAAAGAAAGAAAAAAGAAAAGCAAGCAAGCTCGGCTTCAGAGCGAAGAGATTGCGGGCAGAGCTCTCAAGGGCGGCGAGCAAGGTCGCGGCGGCGGTGGTGGCGGCGGCGGCGGCGAATTGCGTGGCTTCGCGGAACGCGTCAATCGCCGCGGCGCGACGCGACGTGCGTCGGCTGACGGCTTCTGCGAAGCGATGGACGCGACCGCCCCACGCGGCCGGAGAGCTTCCTCGTACTTTAGGCGGCAGGTCCGATTCTCTTTGAAGCATGTCATTCTATCACGTCAATAGCGTTTCCCATTCGTTGCATTGAAATCTACCCCAGTGTAGGACAATGACGTCATTGCTCATCAGTGGAACAACTCCACAGCAGTGAAGGACAGCGACGAATGGAACGGATTCGATGGAATGGAACTGAGTTTGTGCGTGTGCAGTGAGAGAAAAGATATTTATGTAGTGCAGATATGGAACGGCTAGGCAACTGCCGTTCACACTTGTGCAAAATATCCGCCAAACCATTAAAATTAATACGAACGTTTTTGCCAAGAAATGCGGTTTATTAAACATATTTTTTTGGCATATATTTATTTTACTCCAGTAAATAGACCGTTTTCAAGAAGCAGGGCCTCATTAATCGAAAATATTGGTGAAACTGCAAAAATAATATGAATTGTAATATACCTATTAAATATTTATTTATCACAATATACTTACAATTTCTCCATTAACATTGTTATTTAATTACAACAAAAACAAACTGATGCACGATAGCTCATTGTCACAGTCTTTCACAACACTATTTTCAAACCTATTTTCATTTTCAAACACAAATTTCAACCTATCAATCTAGGCGTCTATGATTGACACAAGATCCTCAATTGCCTTCACACATCAGTCACAGTCAATGTAAAAAGTGAGTGGACTTTTACGTAGCCTATTTGTTTTGGGTCTGGGGAAACAGTAGAGAGTAAGTAAACCATGTAAGATGCAACAATCATGAAAACAAAAAAAATTCTTCCATATTTTCACAAACATAATTACACAAAACTAAACAAATTCCTCGGTAGTAATGAAATCAAGAAAAAGTGCGTCGAAATGGGACGCAAAAAGTCTTTGGACACAAAATTATTTGCTACAAAACAACGTTCTTGTATTTTGCAGGACCACTCTCTGTACGGGCTTCTGCACTTAGCCTGGCTGATATGGATTTCACAACTTCGCATCGCTATTCAATTTTTCTTCTAATGGTGTTTTGAGATTCTGTTGGTTTGCAATTTTCATTTTTTCGAATGCAGGATTCTCCATAAACATGATTTACCATATGATAGGGATGGGGAGATGTGCAATGGTTTTGATCCACTATCCAGGATCCGAAGTTTTGCATTCAAAGCAGTAGAACCAACAATTATTTGCTCATCTTGCATTGTCGAGAGGGTGACTGCTGTGATATTTGTTGTTTAATGTTTTCTTCTCACTAAAACGGCCTTTAATGGCATGTGTCATTGATTTCGGGAAACGGTTCATCGAGCTATCTTCCATATTGATGAGCACTCATTGTGCCAATACATTACCCCCTTTTCTATCTTCAATACTAAATGTCGATCTCAGAACCATTTCATCATAGTGATACTATCTCTGGAGAGATCATACCGGGAAGAGTGGGGGGCGGTGAAGGAACATTCAAAAATGACGCTTACTTCCCCATTTTCCTATTAACGTAATGGTTGTTATTAAAGCTTTACTTCCAGATGTCAAATAACTTTTCGAGCCCAATTTCGATGCACTGATTCTTGTTTTCAATAGTACCAAGGCTTTGCTTTTTCAGCTTTGTGAAACAGTTTCTGTGAAAACTACCCTGTGGTGATAACAGGGGTGGTGCGTCACCCAGCATTATCCCTTCATACAACTGGCTTCATTTAACATTTTTGTTTGTGCTGACATGTGATCTTTCTCCACTGTATGACGAATCAGTATTTGGTTTTGGTGAAAAGTGAATCTATTTTCAAATTGTTCATGTTTATTAAAATTTCCAAGGTTTTTCAATTTCACGATTCCCTGCGCTGAGTTGACACATCTTATAAATAACTTAGCTAGACATATGAATCGTCATGAAATATTGATTTAATGACGTATATGAATCGTTATTAAAAGTTAATACAGTAATAAATCGTCGTATTAAAGACATATGAATCGTCATAAATTATGATTTAATATACGTGTAAACATTAAATATATTAGAGAGCTATGGAATTCCTACCGACGTTTTCCATTCTTAAATTATTAACACTAATATTGCTTTACACGAATATCCTAGCTATGTTTAAGGAACTTTGGTTTATTAATTTGCAATAAAATCACCTAAAATATGACAAGAAAATCGCAATAACTGCGTGGCCATTTGCTACATTGTTAGGCAATAAATTACTCCAAGAATTGCATTAGTAGCCGATTCAATCTACCTTACTGAGAAAATTTAATCAAACAACCTGCTTAAACAATCTATTCTAACGAGTGTTTTGGAGATTAGGGTACGAGAGACTTTATTTCATTCTAGCCGTCCCCTGAGGAAACAGTTGTGATCCACTTTTAGCGCCTGTGGTCCAAAGAGACTAAAATATTCGACACTTCTCGTCTGTGAAGCGCGCTGAAAGGAAACCCAAATTCAGTTGACGCGTATGAGACACTCGACAACACAGTATTCATCCCTTCCTGTCAGTGGACCTCCACCCCAAACTGACGCCTTTCATGAGGCCACTGCGGGGGGAACGAGCAGAGACAACCTGTAGGAAATGCATGCGGGCGTGGAGGTGGGAGAAGGCCGAGTCAGCGGTAGCTATGGTGGAGGTGAAGGTGGCAGCGGAAGCAGTACAGGTTGTGATAGAGGTTTTGGTAAATGTAACTTGAGAAGTGGCGTGTGTGATGGCGATGGCGGTGGCGGTGGCGATGGTATTGGTGGTGGTGGTGGTGGTGGTGGTGGTGGTGATTGCGGTGGCGGTGGTATTGGTGGCGGCGGCGGCGGCGGTGGTGGTGGTGGCAGTGGTGGTGGCAGTGGTGGTGGTGGTGGTGGTGGTGGCGGTGGCGGTGGTGGCGGTGGCGGTGGCGGTGGCGGCGGCGGCGGCGGTTGTAGCGGCGGCAGTGGCGACGGCGATGGGGCGGCGGTGGCGGTGTTGGTGATGGAAGTGGTGGTGGTGGTGATGGTGGAGGTGGTGATGTTGGCCGCAGTGGTGTGGGGTGGTAATGATGAAAATAGTGTCAATAGAAGTGATGGCAATGACAGTGCTGACGACAGAGTGGTGAGATGGCATCGACAGCATTGTTGATGGGAGTGGTGAGAATGATGTTGCTGATGGCGATGGTTTTTGATGATGAGGTGCAGCCGTAGGGGTCAGTAAAACAAAAGAAAGAGCGGTTAGCAACGGCGCTGCGGTGCCGACATGAAAAACCGAGATTGCAGAAGGAAATGTAGTAGGGAGTGACAATGACGAAAAAAAATCGATTCAGATCTTTGCCCAAAAAATACTTAGATGTGTGTATTGTGTGCAAAATACAAACAAGTAATTGAGAGCTATTATTATTCATGAGTGAAGAACAGTAGCAATTTTTTCCTTACATAACTGTACAACTGCACTTGCTCCTGAGAAAAGTGTGTCTATTGAATTGAGCTAACAATTGCTTGTAAAGAGACTTTCCGCAGATTTACGATGAAACGTATTTGAATTTTTACTTGTGAAGCTAAAAATACATCGAAGAGCAGACTCTCCAAGGTTGCAAAGCCATGTCAAATAAGACAATATGTTTAAGTACGTATCTTGAAAATTAAGGCCGGTTGTCTCACAAGAACAGACATAAAGGTACCTTGGAAGTGACAATAGCCCGCTAGACCAGATAAAAATGTTATCAAGACAAGAATAAGGAGGTAAGAACAATTTACATTTGAGAGCAATAATTGAGTAATGTAATAAAAAAATAAAAATGTTCAAGCAATGAGGAGTAAAATTTGTCAAATAGTAAAAAAGGACAGAGGGAAGAGATCCTGCGAATTAAAAAAAATAGCTTTGCAGAAATTGAAATTGCAGTAAGAATTGTTGGTTACCAACATCAAAGACCGGCATCGTCAGATAAAACTGTTGATAAATATGAATTTGTTACGAAAAAAGGAAGGGAGTGCAACGAAATGAGAATAAGCGTGTTTCAGCGGCATGGGCAGAAGCAAGATATAACCAAATTAAATCTAAAACTAATATATTCATTGTTTTGTACTTAGTATTAGATATTTACACATTTGCTTTGCGGCTACGTTGCCTTGAATATTCTAGATACCACTGAGGTGTACTGTATGAAGCCAAAAAATTATTAGCGACATTAAAAATCACCTCCAATTTCGTTCTGAATATCTACTGCATAATTCAAAACGGTGAAATTTAGCTAGACCTGGAGACAGAAAAGACCGCAAACTGACTGAATTTAAAATACCGCCGCCACTGGAAATTGATTTAATTTTTAATGATTTTATCTTAAATTGAGGAATTTTAAGAACAGATTTTGAAGTGTTGGCTTAATTTCCCAAACCAGCAGCGTAAAAAATTCTGACCGTAGCTGTTATAGTTCTCTAAAATTTAATGATCTAGTAGAGCGTTAACAGATCAGTAAGAGGGAGTAACAACACGTCGCAACTATTTCACAGCACCCATTGCCCTATTTAGAGACTAACCGAAACATAGGGTCAGGACTTGGGAAGATCCTGTAATCTAATTCCTCAGAGCCATTGGGACCTCTCCGAGATGTGACAAAACTATCGCCCACTGATTGGACGTATTGAGGATACAATATTATTTAAGAGATTGGGGGTTTAATTTGAAAATTCTATTACAACTTTCACGACCGTGAAGTGACCTGGGCAATGATGTAAAGTTGAAATAGTATGAAATGAGCAACATACGATAATTTATCCTCTATGTCGCTATGTGACAACAACCGGCATTAAGGACCATTTTCTTTAGGTTGAGAGGCGGAATAAGCATTGTTTTGAGAGACAAAAGAAAAGTATATAAAATTCGGATGCTTCCGAGTTTTTAGAAGAACATTCATTCGCTTGAGCAACGAGGTGATGAGCGGGTCGGTTCCTGATATATTTTACCAGGTCGAGAAAATATTGTAATTGACAGTTGTATAAAATTAAATATCGTTTTTATATTAGGATAGAGCGTTCTTGTAGAAAGTAAATACGTGTCTAGACGTCCACCCGAGACGCAAGTGAGGGAATTCACAGATTATAATAGTATGGCCGGGAGAATTTGGAACCAGATCACGGACATCAGGCGAGGACTTTATCCAGAAGCAAGATTCTGCTGCATCGTCGGAGAAGGTTCTACGGGGCGCCATCGAACGAAGAAGAGAGTGCGCGAAGCTCTACGAATTAATAACAAGATTTTATAACTATTGTAATACAAAGAAAACTGGTCATCACCAAAGATTGATTCATTTTTTATGATAATTATAATAAATTCTAATTTGTTAAGTAGAAAGAAAGCTGATTATCATTGTTCGTTACGTGCAATCCAGCATTTTAATAAGATTTTCAGATTCCTCGCCACTCCGTATGGATGGCAGATTGAATAATTGGTTGCAGAGTAAGTAGCAATAATTATGAACTTCGAACCCCAACTAACTGAGCTAGCACAACCTAATTTTGGAAGGAGAGATATATAAATTACGTAGGAATCATTAGGTTTCAATTGTAACCTTTCCCTGGCGCCCACATTACTTTTATCAGTAATAATTATGTTTCAAAATGTCCCTCCAAGAGGGGCTTGTTTTTAAATAGAAAGACGGGGGTTGTTTCAAATTGACACCAGTCAACGTCGGGTATGTTTCATATTATTATTATTATTATTATTATTATTATTATTATTATTATTATTATTATTATTATTATTTACGTAAGTCACCATCCACGTGAGTACTTAGATAATAAATCTAGATAGGAATACATAAGTATTCCTTATACTTTATAGGCACGACAGATGTCGCACCTATCTCTGTTCCTGACCGAATACTTTCCTCCCTGTGCAAATATAAGCTAGTAAACCCTAACTACAATATCGTAGTAATACAGAAAATCTTGCGGAAAAACAATGCGGAAATCTAATATGAATATAAATCGCAATCCCGCGAAAAGTAAATTCTACATTGCATAAAGTGGAATCTTGCATAATACGGACAAAAATACAGGTCCCTTGAGATTCCGCATTGAGCAAGTTTTACTGTATTACTACGGAATTGTAGTTAGGGTTTCATAGTCTTAACGCCCCCAACCAGAAAGAACTCTTAATGCTCGGCATCTGTTAAGAATCTTTACTATTCCGTTTTATCCGCCGCAGCTGTTATAATTTTTCACTCCCAATTTTCACTCCTTCTGACAACAATCGAAACAAATAAGTTAATCTAAAAGTAGTGTATGAGTTCTTTGCTTTCAAGATAACATATTTCTTGTATTTTTCTCCCAAGAAGGTGGTATTACAAAACTTATATAACGACACACTCAATAGATATTGATGGTCAATATCTATTGAAATATCAATATAGTCAATAGATATTGATGTCTATAGATATGATATTCTGATATCACAAGGATGTGGTTGGTTAAAATCTCAGCAATCACCTCTATTTATAAACTTCAAACAGCGACAGTTTGCTCTATACCATCCTATTAATGTTAACAACTACAACATTACAGCCTACTTAAAAGTAATTCCCTTCGTAGGTTTTTACACCATAACCAATTTGATGAATATGTAATCCTAAAACCTACAAAAATGAGACATTGAAACAGTACCCCGAATGATTCAGGTGACAGGGCATGCATTACGGTTCGACCGTGTGAGACAGTAGCCATGGCGATGAGAGAGAGGGACGATGAGAGAGAGGGACGATGTCAGAGAGGTCACGTCTCGTATGTCCTGCAAACCCCCGCCGCCCACGAGGCGCGATCGACTCGGTCCCACCCCCGCACTCCGAGACGCACAGGCCGACCACTCTCATCCCCACCACTATCATCTCTGCCGCCGCTCACATTTCCTCCTCCTCCTCCGCCGCCCTTCATGTAACCTCCGCCGCCCACACCTCCGCCATTCCCGCACCCGCCACCCTCACTTCTACCACCACGCACATCTCCGTCTTCTCCCCATCCGCCGCCCTTCATATAGAAGACCTCGCCGTCCACATCTCCGTCACTCCCGCTCCCGTCACCCTCACCTCTAGCACCACCCATATCTCCGCCCTTCCCTGCTCCCTCCACACCTCCCACCACCGCCCACATATCAGCTCCCGCTGCCCGCGCCTCCGCTACCACCTCTGTCATCACGGACACCGTCATCTTATCCAGCGCTGGCCGCCTACGCCGAGGTCTTCGTCGCCTCCGCCGCCGCCGCGCCGGCGCCGCTATTGTGCGGGGAGCGCTTTGTGCTCGCGTGTAATGCGGAGAGCGCCCGCGGCAGAGGACACGACGCCCCGGGGCAGGGCGGGAGGGCGACGCAAAAAATCAGAGCGCACACGTGGGGGGAACAGACCTTTCGTTTTAAGCCTCTCGCACTGCTCTTTCAACCCTCACCCATCAGTGTAGAGTACGAGAACATCTGAGAGAATAAAAAAAGACAAATTAAAAAGATTAATTGAAAATGTCGCAGGTGGCTAAGAGAGAGAGAGAGAGAGAGACAGAGAGAGACAGAGAGAGAGACAGAGAGAGAGAGAGAGAGAGAGAAAGATTGATAGAGATAAAGATAAAGAGAGGGAAGGGGAATAGGAAAGAAAAGTGAGAGTGTAAGAGATAGTGTTAAGAAAGAAAGATAAAGAAAGGGCTGGAAGAAGAGAAATAACAACAGAGAATATTAAGAAAAGAACTATGGTTAGGTCCTTCTTAGGTCAGTCTATGGTTAGGTGGCTGGGAGATAAATATTGGCAATGGGAGGGAGAAACCAGAAAGAGAGAGAGGGGAAAAGGGTCGAGTGGGGGAGAAAGAGAAAAATGGAAAGATGAAGCAAAGGGAGAGAGGAGAAGACAAGAGGAGGAGAGAAGGAGGAAGCGAGAAGAGGAAGAAAGGAGAAGAGAGGAGGAAAGAAAAGGGAGATGGAAAAGGAAGAGAGTGAAAAGTGGGAAAGGGAGGAAAGAGGAGAGAAAAGAGGGAGAGAGAGAAAAGGGGGAGTGAGAGAAAATGGATAAAGGGAAAAGGGGGAGTGAGAGAAAATGGATAAAGGGAAAAGGGGGAGGGAGGAAAGGGGAAGGGAGAAAAGGGGAAGAGAAAAAAGGGGGAGAAATAAGACAGGGAGAAAAGGAGGGGTAGTAAAAAGAGGGGAGATGGAAAGAGGGAAGAGCGAAAAGGAACAATGATAAAAGGAGAGAGAGAGAAAGAAAGATAGAGTAGTTTAGTGAACGAGAGAGTGAGTAGTAGTGAACGAGAAAGTGAAAGAGCGTAAGAGTGCACGAAAAGTGAACATGAGTAAGTGAAAGATCGAACTATAGAGACAGAGAATGAACTGCTGAACAAGAGAGTGGAAAAGCGAATGAGGGAAGGAAGGAGAAATAATGTAAAAGAGGGATGGGAGAGGAAAAATGGGGAAGAGTGGATAGAAATGGATAATAAGAAAAATTGGAGAGAAAGAGAGAGTGAGAGAGTGTGAGAGAGAGTGTGAGAGAGTGTGAGAGAGAGTGTGAGAGAGAGTGTGAGAGAGAGTGTGAGAGAGAGTGTGAGAGAGAGTGTGAGAGAGAGTGTGAGAGAGAGTGTGAAAGAGTGTGAGAGAAAAGAGAGAGAGAGGAGAGGTGAGGAGAGGAGGGAGGGAGAGAGAGAATTTTGATAAGCAAAGAGTGATATTAGAAAAAGGTAAAACAAGAGGAAACGTAGAGCAAAAGCGAAAAGCGATAGTGAAAAGTGCAGAAACGGAAAAAGATCACAATAGCGAGGAACAGTAGTGCACACGAGCCAATCGGCGGAGCGAGCGGAATGCTATGCGGGTGGCGGGCAGCGGCTCACAACAGCAGCGCTGAGGTACGGCATCGCCCGCGGGCGAGGGGCGAAGGGCGGCGCTCCGTCGTAATCCCTCGATCGACGCGGTCGCTCGCGGCGCGGCGGTTAAGCTGTCGCCGTCCTTCCACGATCGCCGCACGGCAACCAGCCCCGCGCACAGGGCCCAAACGAGACGAAACGCACGTATAGGGCCAAAAGAGAGGAAACAATTCAAATACTTGAAACATAGGGAAGAAATAACAAAAATGAAAGTAGGAGAGTTCAAAATAATCATAAAATGGAATGAAGAATATGTAGGAAAAGAAAGGAGGAAAACAGAAATCCAGAAATAAAAGCGAAACCTTTACCGTAGAATTTGTATCGTATATTCAGTCTTACCGTCATTAAGTCAGTTAAGCTTTGATAAAACGATGCCTACTTATCAGTAATAATGTTAATTGTAAATACACATAATATTTTCTTCAAGCTGCCTATGTCGTAGTGTAAGAGTGGATGTGTCCTTCAATAATTTCTTTGATGCCGTGCCTAAATTGCTGAAATTCACATGCGTCTCTCAACATAAAAATTCAGTTTTTAGATCAAATTACATGAATGATTAGTAATATAACTTCAGCTGCTTATTCTACATACATAAAATTGAAACGTCTGGGATGACAAAATAACGGCCTGTTTATAGTTACATTATATAGGAACATATTCAATTGTTTTTATAATTTTTCTATCTCTGTCCAGGATAATCTAAAAAATACGATTTTCAAGTGGTTATCATTGGAAGGTAGAGTATTATGCCGGGGAGAATGTAGACTTATGATTTCCGGTTGTTTTTTTAACAAAGGCATAAAGAAGAATTGTGTTTTATATAAAAATTTAGTTTTATTCCGACATTGTACATGTGACCTTCCACAAGGGAAAAGTTAGTCTTCTTGAGATTTCATAAAAACCATCATATTTTACTCCTTAAATCAAAAGGGTTAGTCTTTTTTCTCTTTCCCGGCCCACTGTGTGCCCGCAGGCGGAGTGTCAGAGCTCCTAGGTTCCTGCGCTTGTTTGACCCCCCGCGGCCAAGCCTCCTTTATGCGCTCAACTGTTTGGCGCCCGCGAAAGCCCCGAAGCAGCCCGTATCTCCCTCCCCCCCCCCCCGCGGACCGTCTCAAGTGTGTTCGCCTCGGGGCAGCTCAGAGAATGTGTACGCTCTCAACGAACTAAACGTTTCGTTCGCAAGTTGACTGACAGCAGTTAGGAAGCTGCAGTCTTCTGACGTGTCTGTTAGGTTACCTGTCACGTTGAAGGATTTTATAAAAGAATCGTGGGAATGCTGTTGTGTGATGTTCGGATAAAACTAATCGGAATTCATTCGCCCAAATCCACGCGTTCTGGAATAATTTCGATTTGCGAATGCTAATGCTCTCAACGAAAACTGTAGAGTTAACTGGCGTTGGTAGGAAGACACGGACTTTTCGGTAGATATTCATAATATTTTGATGTTTTGTTAAAATATTTCGTAATTTTGTCGGAAATTGTTACGCGCTCTGGAATAATCTGTTTTTCGATCGCCCAATAAACGAACTGGACTGAAATTATTGACCGCTATTTGGTAGCTGGTGCATTGATGGTGGCGATATATTCATTACATTTTAGTTCTTTATGAAAGAATTGGGGGAGAGTTTTTAAGAATTAAGTCGAGACCCATTCGCAAATGCTAGACAGTGTGACAATTTGAGTGCAATGTTCAGTTACGTGGGGCATTTCTGTAGATATTCCTTTGAATTGTTTACCAAATTATAATTTCATAAACGCGGGAGTCCACTTTATTTAATGTTGTATTACAAGTTTGGCGATTTATTCGGAAATAGCTGTGCCCTTCAAAATAGTGTTCCTGATGTTCTTACTCAACTAACTTGACAGATGATTGAAGGCAGTTACAAATAATTGGTATTGAGATTTTTTAAATAACAGATATCACAGTGTAGGATACGGGTATCTAGGAATGTGTAAATGTTCTGATGAAAGTGATTAAAATAATTGCACCTTGCTCTGAGGATTCCGATTCATTTTTATGTATACACATTACAATTTACTACTGTTTACATTATTTATTTTTTACTAATTTATGTGCGAAAGATCATACTCCCAAAGAGCTTAGAGAAAATTGAAGTATCTGAGAATGCCAAATTTTCTTACGTATTCATTTGGATTTACTATCAGCTTCTAAGATTGCTCAAAAACATGAAGATAATTTAATTACATTTTCATATTAAGTACGTTAGGATTTGTTCACGATTGCTGAGCATATTTACGAATGTTCACATCAACTTAGTTAACAGAGTTAACCGAAAACTTTGAAAGCTGCCCTCCTTCCAACATTTCGTATAGTTATGTGTCAAGATTTTACGAAAACATTAGGGATGTGACTACATTAATATTCTGATAAAATGACATAATATAAATGACGTACTCCCAAGGGAAAGGGAGATTCCAGGATTTCATCGTTCGACAAACCACAAAGAGTAACGTAATTCAATAAATAATATTGTATTACTGTTATTGTTATTTTCTTTCTTTCACAAAAAAATATACAGTTACACTGACAAGTCTATTGTGTTAGTTAAAATAATCTCAAATATTTACATTTATGTGTTTTTAGTTCCAATTTATCCATCAATGGCATCTACTAGTATTATTTTTGAAAAGAGTTGTGCCTAACAATAGGCGTCCTGAGTCCATACTAGGACAAATTGCTCCAAAAATTCGCACAACAAACCGCCCAAAAATCACGAATTCTACCTGCAACGAAAGCCTTTCGCGTGGTGTGTTCCCACAAAAGACCTCGACTCTACCTGGCCCCGCGCGCCCGCCGTCTTTTTCTAGCGACCGCCTTCCTCATTAGGTCGCGATGCGGAAAATCTCCGCTTTGACCGCGAGGAAAAGCCAACCAGAAAGTTAGCCGTTTTCTCAGCTGGCCGCCGCCGACAACAAGGGATAATAAACAGGGCTCGCGCGGCAGAGCGGGCCGTCCAGTTCATTCCGGCGGAGGGCCGTCAAATGAAGCCTTTGCGCAGGCGCGGGGCCATTAGGGCCACAAGGGCGCGTGTTGACGGCTCGGAAAATTGGGCTGCGGGCGCAAACAGCTGTCCCCCTCTCCCCGCGGAACCACGGCTGCGATTGCGGTGGGTCGCGGAGCATTGAAATATTGGAGAGTTTGTGCACTCCATAGCGGGTAGCACTGTCGATCTTCTGCGCATGCGCAAAAGATTGATAGTGCTTTAACGTTCGAGAGTGCACAAATAGCAGTCGATCGAAAATTGCACTCCATAGCGAACAGCACTGTCGATCTTCTGCGCATGCGCAGAAGATTGATAGTGCGTATACGTTCGAGGGTGCATAAAGACTATTGGCGGCATAGCTCTCGCTCGATTCGATACGTTATATTTAGTTCCGATACCACAAAATTTGAATTATTTCGAAATTTTGAATTATCATATCGATATTAGGGACTTCTAACTGCAATGTGAAGCTCAAACATGTCATGCGCAATTTGGACCGCGCATGTACAGATGCTCAAAAGTGGTAGGACAGTAGTGAAGCTGGACGCTTCGCTCTACAGAAAGTCCATTTTACCTGTCTCAAGAACTGATTCTTCCACGTTCTATCAGAACTTACCTGAAGCACATTCAGGAGCAAATACTCAAAAGTGATATACACTCATGTGCTTCACGCTGTCCAAAAAGGCTCTAAAATAAAAAATGTCAATACATCGATATTATCTATTTCAAAAATCTATGCTTCCAGAATCGATCGATACCTTTCTAAGCACAGCTATTATGCATGCTGCAATAGTCATTAGTTCTGTTTGGTGTTGATTCAAAACAAAATCTAGATTCACCGATGTTATCGTAAAGTAAGGATTAGTCTACCTAACAAGTATAATTGTTTTAATATCAATTCTAAAACTTTAAGGTAGAAAGTGATATTTATAAGAGTCTAAAGTTGTAGGAAATTATAAAATAAACCTTATTTTCATCAAATTTTAATGTATTGTTAAGAATTAATAACTCTTGACAAATTTGACACTTCCATTCTTCTAATAACTCCTTTTTAAAAGTACAAATATTAAAATTTTCAGTTTGCTTAAGTAACAGCCAACTAAATACTTACTCACAAATGTCTTAGATATAGTACATCATCCAACATTATAGAATTTGTAACATTCAGTGCTTGTTCAAACATACAAAACAAACGTTTTGCATGTTTATTTTCCTTTCGTTGGAAAACACGCCACTAAAATGAATTGAAAAACTTGATTTTATATCAAGCTACAAAGGCCAGGATGCCAGTTCCATTCACGACCAATGAACATTCGAGGTTACCAAAGGCCGCCAACCATGTACTTGAGGTGGAGTTTCTTTACAGTTCGAAATGTTCATGAAATTTTACTTTCCAACAAACTTTTGACAATAACAGAATAAAGTAGAAAGATTGTTACTGATCATGGATCACACCACACACATTTTGCAAGTAGGTGTGAATTCGGGACATTTGAAAATGGATAAAAGATGTGAGAGATTTTGCAAGATGTTCGTAGCCTTTTACACAGATGTACTGCCGTGACACGTGTAGCAACGTTAGTGATATACACGATGGTATTTGAATTCTTGGATTTGTCTACTCACGTCTGAATCATATTTCCTGAATTTGATCAATGTTTAATTTAAAAATGTTAAGAACACTGAGCTATGGTTTAAATTATACACGTCACGACCTTTCTAAAATACTCTTTGTTGTGGTAGATCTTGTGAGACAAAATTGAGAATAAGAGAAATCTGTGCCACTGCTGTACAATTTTAAAAATCTAAAGCTATCTAGGAATTTAACTTTTCGAAGTCTTTCCAATGAGGAAAATTTTAAATGATTAATTGAAATTCACAACTAAACATTTACGGCGTTGGAAGAAGTACTGCAAAAGCCTTAGTGTATCTGATATGAAAGTACTCGTACCTGTCATTTGGATTTCGTTTGAATGTTTCAACTGGATTACATCAAGAGAATTCCTTAAATACTCAATTTACGTTTGGTCTCATAAGTAAGCAAAAGACAAAAACGAATAACACAGACCATTGAATTAAAAATAAACACACGGAGAGAAATTATATTTTTCAGTAGTTTGAAAATAGGTTCTCTTGAGATTATCGAATATTAAACAAGTGTACTCACAGCGTAAGACCTTGGTTTTTGCAAATGTGGATTTTACAATGTAAATTTTATCGTATGACTGACAAGAGTGTTTTACAGATACGTGTCATTGCTGTTTCAACTCACGCATAGACTTCTCTTACACAAAAACAAAGACCTAATTATAACATCCATATTAACGTTTTAGTGAACAATTTTCACAAAACACCTTATTGTATTTGCATTAAAGTATTGACTGTACCCTGCGCAACTGAAGTACTTTTTGTTTGAATAGTAGGCTGTCAACCTTTTAAGCATTTTGATCTACTTGGCAATGGAAATTATAATTTTTACTTAGTACTTTTTAGTTCAATACTTACTTTTCGAAGAGAACTGGGAAGTAGCACAAAATGGAGCTGGGGACGGCTTCATTGGCACAGACCATTCCATTCACTTCACTATTTTAGAACAAATACTCTTTCACGAGATAACCGCGCAGGTCCACGAATAGGGGCGAACTGAATGCAAATGCTTACTAATCAAATGCGCCTAGCGCTCTCTGTTAACTGAATTTGAAACTACAGATTGTGAATGTGTTATTGTAAGTTTTCTGGAAGTTGAATTGAAATAGGCAGGGACGTTTTAATTAATTAAGCAAAAACAGAGCAATAAATAGCGTAGAGAAGACTCGTATAACTGCTCTGTGACGTTTGTAATGTTCATCACTCCAACAAAGTATTTCAATAGATAAGTTGTGGTTGGAAATAATCATTTACATAATTAATTATAAAAATATTTTATTTACACTGATTAAAATCATATTCATAAAATATATTTACATATGTACTGTACAGATTAAATCATTTGAAATGCATGTTTAAGGCACATTTGTATAATTCAATGCAATATAAATCTATTTACAAAAATATCATGCAGAGATTATTTTTCTTTTTAAAACATTAAGTTGTTTATATTAATATTACACATATGTGCGCAAAAATCACAGATTGTGCTTTAAAGCTAATCTAATAATATTTTTTTCAATAAGTACACATCAATAAATATAAGAACTTTCACTTTTCAAAAAGTGAGTCATTTACTCAAATAGTATTTTATAAAACACGTTTGTTGATAATTTATGGTAAGTCCATATTTTTGAATAGGTCAGGAGAAATGAGAAAATTAATCTTCAATTGCAAAAGATATTACTGATAAAGATTGTGGACAAAATTCATATATTGGGTCTTAAGATCGATTGGAAACGTTTGATGTTTTTGGTTATGAATTATGAAATTTGAGTAAATGACTCCTTTATTGATCATTTTCTTGTTTAATGAAATAAATATTACATAAAAAAGTGATAATAGTTTTGGAAGGCATTTTTGACATATTTTCAGAGATGCATCTCTTCTCAGTCTTTTTTATTATAAACTCAACTGAAGCCTACATATTTATAATTTAAACTGTAGTATTATGGACGAGCTTAATTATTTTATCTTTTTTCATTTCCATTTCACGTTATAAAGGAATGTATGTTGAAAAATAATATTTAATTTTATTATATACACCACTCAGAAACATCTAAATATTCCATCAACTATTTCCAATACTTTGAATGCTTCCTTGAGACGTTGCAGTAAATGTTATCTAGAACTTCCCTTGACTTATTCCCTTTAAAATACAAAAGAAAATGAAATGATTATTTCTCAGAATAACTTTTGTTTCTAAACTTCAATGGCTCTAAATAATTCCAGTGTCAGAAGGTGGCCTTACATTTTTGGTTTCTATTTTATTTTTCCCCATAAAATCATTCACAGATATCCCCATTTCCTAGAAGTTTTTGCCGCCTAGGAAAATTTTATCCCGTTTTTATAATAGTATTCAGTTCTTGATATTTACTATATGAACTCATAACATTATCAAAATATTATTGCATTTTATTTGGAAATATTTTTCATTGTAGGCAGAAGTGAGAATAAGTAACGAGACTTGTTCTTTTCCTGTGCGCCCCTTTTTTATTTAAAAAAATCAAGGAAAGAAAGATAAAAAATGAAAAATAATGTGGTAGTATTCTGTTCATATTGAAATGGAAATATTGGAAAACAGGCAGTAAAATAAACGTGTTTCTGACTTTCTGGTGTATTTGTTTCTCATACGTCACATATAGATTTACTATTCTTTGACAAAATTAAGCAAATCAAATTGATTTTGACCTTTTTGAAAAACAATTCTCAAAGAGCGATATTTGCTTCTATCACTGTTCCACAATCGTTCATCGCGAACTACCAATCCATGCGACAGCGGATGAGCATTTTCAGGGCCCTTTCAGGATCAGTAACGTGGAATTGTTTCGGAATCTGTCAAAACGATCCTTAACGGGTTCGGTCGCAGCTCGAGAGGGCGTCGCGCAGAAGCGCGCAGCGGGCGGGCGCAGCGCGCCTCCACAGGCGGTTCCCGCCCCTCCCCCTTTCAGGCACTGCGCACAAAAGGCGCAGCGCTGCGCACCTGCGCTCAGGGGTGCCAACATCCGAATGCCATCGCGCGAAGAATGATTGCACACGTCGCTCATTAAATACGATGCCGGCATTACTAAATAATCGCCCTTTTCGTGTTCGTGTCGTTTGATTAAACATCTTTTATAAATTTTAATTGCGTTAATGGTAGAAATAGTCGTGTAAAATTTTTGTGTTCGTGTTGTTTGATTAAACACCTTTTATACTTTTTTAATTGCGTTAATGGTAGAAATAGTCGGCATGACGACAAATCCAAAAGTACGTGGGTTGCTATTAAGAGGGGTACGTTTGAACATTGGATTGTACCTGAATATCAGCGTTTTCTAGTGGGGCGCCGCATATTGATTTATTTATATGTTATTCAGCTCTCGACATGACAATTCAGTTTTATCAACAATGTGTTTATCGGCACAACAAGTGTTTTGCAAGTTTTATCAGATAAAATGAGATTTTATTTCTCAATAGTATGGTTTTGGAGTTTTGTGATTATAGGCGTGGTACCAACGATGTTTCAGAATAAAAAAGTGGGTTTGTGTTGAAAGAGAAAGCAAGTATTTGTACTGAAATGCATTTTCTGGAAAACTAAGATTTTTTTAGGTTACTGCGATACTGCATTTAATGTCAGATGATACACGTTTGTGTGTGCAGGTGAACAATTAATTCAGAAAGACGCAAGAATACAGTTTAGCTGTTAAAACGTCTAAGAAGAGTACTATTGGTTCCTCTACTACAATTCAAAGAGAAGAGTAATACAAATATTATATATTACTAAATATAAAATGATCTCAAGGATTATTTAGACGGAAAATACAATTCATAATCATTGAATTTCAAACAAAATTACAAAAATGTTTTGGAAAGAGCATCCTCCGAGACTGGCCATGCTGTGCCAACTGACTCCGATGTCAGAGGTATCTAGCGGGTCCAAAGATGCAATATTTTTCCATTAACCTGCGAGTCCATGCACATCAGAGGCCTCTAGCTGGTCCAAAGACGATTGAAATATATTTCCATCAACCTCCGAGTCCATGCATGTCAGAGGCCTCTAGCTGGTCCAAAGACGATTGAAATATATTTCCATCAACCTCCAAGTCCATGCATGTCAGAGGCCTCTAGCTGGTCCAAAGACGATTGAAATATATTTCCATCAACCTCCAAGTCCATGCGAGTTAGGTGGAGGTGGCAGCGTTCTAGCCCGCTGATCTTGTAATATATCGCAGATGAGATCATAACCCAACCTCGAACAACAACCTCGGTGTCTGCGCATGTCGAGGCTGGTGCCAGGTCCTCTGACGATCCACCATAAGCAGCATATCACCGCCCGCGCGCCCGCCTGTGGAAGCGACGGCGCCGGCGTCAGAGCCCGCTGGCCTTGTACATGTCGCAGATGATGCGCTCGATGGGGATGTGTCCGATGCTGCGCCGGAAGAAGAGCTCCTCGATGGAGGCGGCGGCCACGCTGCGTAGCGTGGGCAGCAGCAGCAGCAGCTTGCCGAAGCGCAGCGGCTGCGCGGGGTACGCCGTGCCCACGTACTTGCTCAGCGTCAGCTGCGTGTGGTCCTGCAGCGCCGCCACCGCCGCCGCGTCGCGCAGCGCTGCGCCTCCGCCCGCGCCCAGCCCCGCCCCCGAGCCGGACCCCGACGACGCCGCCGACGCCGCCCCCGGGGACCCGCCCAGCGGAGACGGCTCGCGCGCGCCCTCGCTCTCCAAAGCTGAAACACACACACACACGAAATATTTAGTCATTTACTCTTTTTCCTGTTTCCCCTCCACAGTAAACCTGGGGAGGCGGGAATTTATTTACAAATTACAAACGTACAAATTACGCTGCTGCCTTGCGGCTTAAGCAGCTGAGAGGGAGAGGTAAAAAGCTAATACTAACTAAAGCTAACTTAAATCTAGCTTAAATCTAATTTAATAATTATATAGTAGCACTTTGGCATACTTAATTGACACGAAAAATGTTGTTTTTTTGTTGTTTTTTTCTTAATTCTTAATGTTTTTGCATGGTTTTCTACATGTTTTTTTCTAATTTATTTTTCATTCACGCATCATTCATTCATTATATACATAACCATTCATTCATTATATACATAACCATTCATTCATTATATACATAACCATTCATTCTTTGATTATATACATATAGTCATTTAGTCATTATAGTCATTTACTCTCTTCAATGCACGGAGAGAAAGGTTTAGGCCGTACAATTCAACACGGACTGCACTGAAGTATGTGGTGTAATTCAAAATAACATCCTAAATCATGTTTATTCTTAAGCCAGCCCACCAATAATTACTGGGAAGTTAGTAGAGCAACTAAATTAACTTTTGTACAATTAATTAGAAATTAAATCGTTCTACAAGATATAATTTTTTGTAACCAATTTTTGTGGCCCAGCTTAATCTTAATCCCGCTCACTCCTAATTAATCAAAAATTTGTATACCAAAATATTTTTTCGTAATTAATTAGCAAATAAATAGATGCAAATGGTGGTATATTTATTTTTGTGGTATATTTATGTTAGTGCCGAGCTTAACAGTTCCGTAGGCTCGAACTTCTTGAATCGCGATTACCAAACAGAGGCCTACCAACCTAAGTATCGCTGACTAATTTTATCTACAAAACAAGTATAATACCATTGACAATTCACTTATGGAATTGGATTGTCCGATTTACTAAACGAAAGTAAATTGTGTTTAGTGCATCTTAAGAAACGAATAATTTGGTGTGTATACGATCTCTTACTAAATGTGTTTAGTACATTGCAATGCATCATTTCTCTCAATGTGCAATAGTCACCCAGACCGGGAATCGAACCTAGTTGAGACTCAGGGTGATGAAAATCAAAAAGAAAATTGAATTTTCAGAGTTCATTCTAATCTGAAGTTTTTTATAGTATATTAAAGTCATTCGGCTGAAACAAATAACCAACTCCTTTTTAACTTGAGAAACCGAGGCGTTTAACAGAGATATAATCAACTGAGTCCATTATGAGCAGTACGCCCATTATGAGAGTCCTGAATCAACTTTTATCACATCGCATTTGTTTTGAGTGTTATTAAAGTACGTCGTTTGGTAAAATAATTAACGGACACCATCCGTTAAGAGTGGCATTTCATTCCTATTTGTGATAAGTCTATAAGAATAAGAAAAATACAAATAAACTAAATCAATATTTATTTACTAGCCTAGCGTGTCGCCCCCAGTGATTATTTTCATGATAACATTTTTATTTCTTACATTCCAGTTCTTAAAAAAAATACATTTTAAACATAATACAGTTTACCGACTCAGCCATCTTCGGGCATAGAAAAGTACACAAACTATCGAGATACATACTTTTTTAAATATACGTTTCTCTACAAGATTAGGTTTAATTATCTTTCATCTCCTGATTTACGTAAATATTCATGTACCAAAAAGTCAATACAGTACTTTACGTCAATACGTATTACTACTGCAGATGCCTAAAAAAAGTTTTCATGATTTTCTTCAAATTATACCAAGATCCGGCTAAAAAACTGCCAATCGATTCTTGTTGAAGAGTGAAATGAGTTTTTTTATCGCTTTTATAAGCGTTTCAAAATGTCCAAAAAATCATTTTTGTTTCTTAAAACACCCCAGAATCACTATTTCAGGGAATTTTCTACGAACGATTCGGAAGGACACCAGATGTGGGTGGGGGAAGGGGTGTTGGGGTTCTGCGCGCGGTTAAAATTGTTTGGAATAAGCAAATCCGGGCGCTGACACATAATCCTTTGCCACCCACTATGCTTCGCATCTGGGGAACTGCCCACAGTCGTCTTCCTTGTACTTCCATAGCCGCTAAATGCACGTCGAAGCACGTTTTCTCTGCCCATCATAAATAACAATCTTTGCGACATCTTCGCTTGCCAAATCGCGTGGTTCAGGCAATAAACCGATTTAACCGATGCCGTTCGAGGGGATTTCCGGAGGCGGCCGCCCAGAACGTTCTTCTCTCATGGCATGCGGGCCGGGCATTGCAACAATAGGTAGAGGAGAATGGGGGCAACAGTGACACAAAATCAGTTGCATTTGGATGGTTTTCAAATCACTTAGCCCTCAACCTCCTCGACAATAGTGCAGATATCCATCGTCTAGCCAGAACCTCACCCATACAACTCCCATACAGATACTCAAGAAGTAACTGAAACATTATCACCACCAAATTATCAATTCCAATTGCTGTCAACCTAAAATAATAATATTTGCTTTTTGTTATAGTACGAAGAAGAAGATGAAGAGTACCGATGGGATACCTTTATTACAAATCATTGTCATAATAATTCTACAATAGACATCACATTTACTTATTATTTTGTAAAAAAATAGATTGTAAATTTATCTTAAAATAATAAAAAAAAGTTGCATTTAGCTGTATTCTATGACGCTAATTGGCTTCTTTCAAACGAGATCCTCGTGGAACGAGGAAATTTAAGTACAAAGAAGAAACCAAGCTGAACTCAAAACCCCAGAAACCAAATAAATTCAAAAACGGAATTTAATATTGAGAATTTTTGGCATCCGTGTCGTGCTTTTAAACTTCAAGGTTACATCACAGTAATATTGATAATATTTCATAATGCGATTCTTGTTGCATCTCTTTTTTGGGACTATCTTTACTCTATCCGTTTTTAATGGAAATTTTATCTTATTATAAAATTATTTTTTAATAAGATTTATAATTATTATTAAAATTATTTTATTAAATTATATTATGAAAATACTCTGAAATTCCATACTGTGACCACACACCCACAAAGAAAAACTGCAGATCGGACTAAACTATGGACGAGCTCTTTGATTTTGCTATTAAGAAACAATGCAAAAGTATGTAATATTTAAAAGGATATTAAAGTAATTATAAAAATAAAATCTGGGAATTAGAAATACCGTATTTATAAAATCTTAAAACAATCTAAAATTCTTTTACTGCTTCCGCCGTTCTTGTTTTGCTTGTTTTAGCAAAGAAAATTGCGGGTTGACATTTCTCAGAAGTAAACTCCGAATTTGGAACATGGAGAAATGCATGTTCACAAAAACCTTCTACGAAAGCATGACGTAATATAACTGTTTTTTCGCGGGTTTGTTTCAGACGGAGTAGGAGTTTTAATGCACGCAATAAACTTGCTGTCAAGCCGCTACTAGTGTCATCATTTTTACCAGGAACGAAAACAATACTTCTAAGAAAATGGCCAGCCTGTTGTTTCACACATTACGGAGATAAATTTCCATGTTAACATTAAACGTTACAGTATTTATTATGTTGAAATAAAATTAGAATGAAAAGTACGTTAGAAATTTAGTGGAGCGTTCTTTGGGCAAAAGTATGGCGATGTCGTTCTCTTGTAGAATGTTACAAATGGCAATAATGCACTATGCAACGTCCAACGTAAATGTCGAGCAAAGAAATATTGGTGGTGTAGTTTCATTGGTTAGATCTACTTCTACGTGTATTTCTTGTCACTCTTTTTTCAGTGCCCGTGAATACCAAAATCATTTGACCTTGAATGCAAGACTAACTACTGACAATGAAGAACGACTGCATTTCGTAAATTAAATCCTTTGAATGCCATTTTCTCGAAAAAAGCGAAATTGGAAAAATCTTTATCTTTCTTCGGTTCTACATAAAAACATGTTTTCATTACGAGTCTTTATAAATTCAGATATCGTACGTTAAAGTTCCATCATAAATATTAATATTTACTTGTTCAATTGAGTATGTTTCAAACAAGCAGTAACATCAGCATTTACAACGAAGTCACAAAATTTTCTGATGGACACATTTTCGTTTGGACATCTGCCAAATTGAGGATTCAGCCTACTTCGAAGGCAGAATATAAGCATATATCTATCGGTCTGAAAAAAACTATTCGACCTGAATATCTTTATCCTTTTCAGAATGAAACAATAAGATATGTTGTATAAATAATAATTGCTCTCAAGAGACCCGCAACATACTGTTAGATATCTGGATTCTAATACAGGGCAGTTTTGATGTCCTTTTCGAGAGTTTTCTTGGAACCTGGGCAGATGATCCACATTGGCGCTTTTCAGACCTGAGGATGGCCACGATGGTTGATTATCAACTATTTAATGTTTTGAACTATTACTTATAAGGGAAAACAGTACCTACCTTGAAAACAAAAGCCTACCAAAAAGTTGTACTATTAGATATAAGTAAGAATTAAGTGTTTTAGGCAGTATATTTAAACCCTTCCTTTAACGATTAAATCAGGATGTAATATACACACGTTTCTTCATTTTTTCTCCAAATGGAAAAAATAATCTGCGGTCTCCGCAGGTCTACTATAAAGGGTGGGTATTTAAATCATCAAGCGTGATTGATTTGCCCAAGTTAGATGTGCAAAGAAATATCATCGTTCTTTAGCAGACACACTAATACAGGTTCGCGCACGTACACTGCAACAAACGACCTACAACTACTCCAACAAACCTCGAACCATGAGATATTTGAAATAGGTCGCTTTCTGCAACACTATTCTCCCCGTTTTCCTCGCAGTCTTGACAACACGCCCAATCCACCTCTAACTAGTCAACCGTGACCAGGGCGCGTGTTCAATTCAAGTGCGAAGTGAAATGAACGTTCGCCATCGCGTACTTGGCAGAATTAATCAACCAGACCGAAGTGCAAAGTGTGTTGAATACACATTAGCAGAGACGAGATTGCAGAGAACGCCTCGCACAGCTCTGGAACGCTTCGTTCTTTGGCCTCTGCATCAGGTCGCATTCAATGACATTGAACTACCGAGTTTTTCCAGCATTGGCCTCGCAGCTTTTTTCTCCCCATATCTCTGCAGTCCATTTGAAGTATATAACTGACATTCGCATGACTGTGAGAGGTTTCAAGACCATGAAGAATGAACCAAATGGGCATGGGACATGGATCAGGCCATCGCTTTGGTCCAAGGATAGGAATGTGGGAATAATTCGTAATGACAGATTGCACGCGTTCGTAATTACAGATTGCACGCGCTCAAGCCAAGGTATTACTCCGACATCTACATGGAAAAACCGAAAACCTATGAAAACTACCAGTCGGAATCACCGACTTATAAAATTTTCTCCAGTTCTCCACCCTTTGTCCATCATCACCATACTTTCATCTTGTCAGAAGTTCATTGAGACTCATGAGTGATGATCTAATCGTTTGAAGGGCCTCTAAACTTCCAAAAACAGACACATACTAAACAAGATATACAGATAGATAGATAGAATTTTATTCCACAATTGGGCAAATGATGCCCGGTGGCAGAATGCAAAATTACAATTACACATAAAATAATAATATATAAAAATAAACATAAACAAACAAATTGACTTTGTCACTTCCTATATATGCAGATGGCATTTACATTCCTATACTAAACATTAAATTGCATATACACTAACATATAAATGAATAAACTTACATATTAGACAAATATACATACATACAAACATATACGCATATATACATAGAGAGACGAAGGAACCCTCAAAAATAAATAAATAAATAAACGTGGTTTCAGGGTCTTCGAACATCCAGTTCCAGACTCGCCAGCACAAACGCGATCTCACCACGGTCCTCGCCACCCAGCCACCGCAATCCATCCCGCCGCAACTACTCAGCCGCGACCGGCGCGCGCGCGCATGTGCGTGTTCGGTTCAAGTGCGAAGTGCAAGGAACGCGCGCCATCGCGAGCGGCATGCCGGGGCGCGGGCGCAGGTGCAAATTCCTGGAGTCGCGGCGCGTCGCGGCTACACCGAACGTCTCTCAGGGCGCCCGGGGAGCGGGTCGCGGCTGAGCGATGGCGCGTCCTGCCTCGCGAGGCCGCGGACCACGCGACGACGCGGCGCGCTCGTAAATTAGAGCGCCGCTTGACGGATTGCGCGCATAATTCCGTCCGGGAATGCGCCCCGCGCGCGGTGCGCCACCGGGGACGCGTCGTTTGTCACGAAAACGCACCCCGTCGTTCCGATGAACGGACAAATGCACCGTTTGAGCGGTGACGTGAACTTAGCGTTTCTGTCTAGGGCTTTTATCCAGCCAACAGCCGGTTACCCTTTACGTCCCGATGGGACGCATATTCGACCAACACACTTGCGGGCTCCTCTGATCTGGGCCAAAAACCGTAATAGGATGTTACTAATATTCTTTGGTTTTACTTAATCTACAGTAGCAGAGACAGTGGATTGGTCGGATCGGGGCTGGGGTGACCTCAAGCATACTGACTTGTTTGAAACTTTCCAATAACTACAAGTACTTAAATTGTTACATTTCCCCCACGTCACGTATATCCTGTTTCGTATATCCTATATATTGTTCCGGCTTGAAGATAATAATGTGACCCAGGAAAAACACAATGTTAGATATGTTTCGGGTTTTTATATTTACTTTTTTTCTAGGGCTTTTTTCCAGCCAACAGCCGGTTACCCCTTACGTCCCAATGGGACGCATATTCGACCATACACTAGACAAATACACTTGCGGGCTCCTCTGATCTGGGGTCAGCAGAACGCGAGGCCCTCCGCGACAACACATACAAAGTCAAGGGACAAACAACCATGCCCAAGGCGGGACTCGAACCCGCGACCCTTTGGTGCGAAGCGCTGAGTCGGTACTCGCTCTTAGCCACCTCGGCCATCCAGGTCGGCCAACTTTGGGTTTCTTTTTATAAATTGTCCAGAATACAATTGTAGAATGTGGGATGTGAAAAGGGGTATGTGGTAGCGTTTGTGATTGGTTCAGCTAATATGTTCTGATTTGTTACAGGCTTTTAATGAGGGACGGTCGTGCCTAACTTTTAATGATTTTGAGTTTATTTCAAGGGCATCAACGCCTGGTTAGAGTGACGCGACCCCACACCACACCCAGCCCAGTATTTTTGGGTGTTTGGGATATATTGGAGGGAACCTCTTTACCTTATACATTTCATCGCCTCCCTCCGAATAAGTTGTTGCTGATGACGCAAACGCGCGGGAAAATGCACAGTTTAAGAGGAGTCGTATATTTATTTGTTTTTATATTTTCCGAAAATAAATTATAAAATATATGTCAGTGGATGGATATTTTAAGGTTGAAAGTTTCTGCAATTTGTTGCGTTGGGATATACTGAACAAGACGTTAATGCTGGAGAATATTAACTGCCTATCCACCGACGTTTAGAATAATTCTATAACAATTCTTGTAGACCTAAAGAGAATTTCATACCACAATAGTTCGAATAATAACTCTTGAAAACCGTTCTATATCACTTGAAAACAGTGATGTGTCACCAAATAAGTTTTTTTTTCATGAAAAATCAATCTGATAAATTCTTACAGAAGGTGAAAGAAAATATTGACAAGAAACTGGAAATTTATTTCCGTAAATTTTTCATGATAAAATACTACAAAAATGTGTAATAATTTATTACTATAAAATTTTATTGATTTTTAATTTGGAATTAGACACACAAATATAGTATTTGTTTAAACTTTTAGAGTAAAATACTGTATAAACGTGACCACCATGCGACAACCTCGTTCATCACTAGAATCTGTGCGGACAAGTGGCTATTTGTTGTACTCGATAAATTAAATTCTAGAATATAAGCATGTAGAAATGATGCAACGCTTAACGATTGTGCACAGTTGGCGCGGTTAGCATGTCTCATAAATTGTTCCTATTCATTAGAGAGAAATGAAGTCTGCGAAGTCATAAAGCACGTAGAAAAAACAGGTACGTGTGCTTGTTTAAACGTGTAATGTGATTTCGTGGAAGTGTTTGTTTTGAATTGAAAAGTAACAGCGTAATTCAATAAGAAGTGGTGACATGATTATGAGATCATTACGGAATTTATCCTGATATAATTAGAAAATTATTTTTCAAAAACATTAAAATTAATTATGAATTATTTTTAAAAGTAAATGAAGTGATCAGTTGCCTTTGAAACTACAGGCTGATTCAATTACTTGCTGTCCCATGTTAGTACATTTACTGCATGTAAAAGATCCTCAAGCCTAAATGATGCCTCTGAGCTAAATTCAAATCGCCTGTTTCGTCGCCCAAGTAATATCTTCTTTCTCCCATGGTTGGTGAAAGGAGTGTAACGAAATTGGCGTGGTCAGACGGAAGAGCAGGCCTCGTGACCTGAGTCTCGCCACGTAAAATAAGGCAAATTCAATTCAATTCAACATTTAAACACTTATTTCAATATCTACAGAATGTATTTGTTACCTTTACAAAAATAGTAAAAAATTCCTTTCGGCATGAATTTAAAGGAAGAATTTCTGTTATTAACACGCTGTTGTTAAAGTACAGGAATCACTGAGCAGTAACCAAATTCAAAAGTGGAGATAGTGCAGACTCCTAATCAGGCAAATACTACATTAAAGTAAAATTATGTGAATTTGGAATTCTAAAATGCCGAAGCAGATAAAGAACAAGAAATGTGTATTTACACCAAACGATTTATTTAACATCGGGAATTGCGTAATTATCACGAATAGAAGAAATAATTTCATATATAAATTATGAATAATATTTACATTGGCATTGTACTGTTTTGTGGTTAAAATTGTATTACGATAGTCTTCCATTATGTTTTCTTTTTCTTTTGAATTTTGAGCTACCTTTTCACGTACATTTCCGTTAAATATTCACACCTAGTTTTAATGTCTCAAACAGTACGAGTTTCTATCAATTGCAGCTACAGTTCTGAAACAATTCGAAGTCAATATCTCACATGTATTTGAAATAGCTAATAGCTCACCTAAACTAAAAATAATTATAATCTAATAAACATTGATTTAGGATACTCATTGAACGCTTAGTTTACATCAGAAAATATTTGCAGCAAGGCATGTGGCGGATTTCGGATTCGGATCGGAAAATCATTGAGTGTGGCTAGTTCGTAGGGGGCTATTTGATTTATCGAGGATATATTTGAGTAGAAATTGTTGGAGAGGTGAATGATGTGAGGATTGCTGAATGGTAAATGTAATTCTCTATGTAGTTGATTATAAATGAACCATGGGACATGAGTGGCTAATCTTAAGTATTTTTTTCGCATTATTTCCATTTGGTAGGCGATTTCCAGGGATGTCCCTTGCTCGAAGCACCTCTTCGTACTAGGAGTCTGGGAAGAGGCACCTCTTCGTACTAGGAGTCTGGGAAGAGGCTCCACCTGCTGGGTCATGAACCCTCGAGAGCCTGCGCGTCTCAGGAGCAGCTGCTGCGCGTGCGCAGAGCCGGGGGGGGGGGGGGGGGCAGGGCTGCGCGAGTGACATTCCCTGCAAGAGAGCACGCGCGCGCAATCGGCGGCCTGCAGACTGGCCGACCGGTCCTCCACGCACAGTGGACTCACGCACGCATTTGCGCATTCGACTGTTTGAGAATTTAAATGATAGATTGTGAGTGAAGACCTACAGATAAAATTGTATTTTCTGCAAGAAAAAATATAATGAGTTTGGAAGTGATCATGTCAGACGTTTCAGAATTTTCTGATGCAATAATTAAAATTTCTATATTATTCAAATTAAATTAATACTCTTTGATTCGACATTGTCTCACCGACGGTTCAGAAAGTCATAATGTATTTAAAAAAGTCGTTTAAATTGTATTTAAGAAGGGTTGAGAAGAAAAAAGGATGTTGAGACTTCATCCTGTATTATTGGATAAACCATTTAAGTATTAATTGATATTTATAAAATATCATGTATTTAATTATAATTTATTATGTTAATCAAACCATAAGCAGTACTGAGGAATTGCATTTTACGTGAGCGAACGGGCACACTTTATGAGCAGCAAGGGTGGAACATCAAAGGCTCGGTCTCATTGATGTGGTTCATATTCGGCCACAGTAATGACGTAAGATCATGAAATATTTAGTGATCTCATTACACAGAAATAAAGAACATTTCGGGTCTTGTATCTTATTTTCGTATTCAAGGAACGAATCCGCTGCCAGAGCGGAGAACGAAAGACGGAAAAGAGCAATGAATGTACATTGTGTAATCCAATAAGTCTAAGATTGAGTAAACGCTGCATTCTATTTTACTAATCAACTGTTTGGGAACGAAGTATTTTGAAATAAAATACAATGAAAAGTATGTGTGATACAGACTCACACTTGTTTACGTAAATGGTAATAGCCGAAGGTCAGACATTCGGTGTCGCCTCGGAAATACGTAGCGAAGTTGTAAGTGATTTTTTGAAATATTTTCTCAAAAACTTTCTTCACAATTCTTCGTTGCACAGCCTCTATTTCTACATAATGTTTCAGTTTGTACATTTCCATTATGCCCTGTCATTCACTGGTTCGCATTGGCTACTCTGTTTTCTCGGGGTAGGGAATCTATTTCTTCTCGTTGGATATAATAAGGTAGAAGATCCAACAGTTCCAATAATCGATTCGTTGGGTGCTCTCGGTCGCGGTCGTTGTTGTGTCGATTTCTCCGGCGTGCTCTCCACTGTTCACCAACTCCCGTCCGTACGCAGAAATGGCGCCGCGACCCCGGGACTCGATCAACTGAGGTCCAGCGACCTTCCCCAAGGCTACATGCCCGCAGCTTGGCGTCTCCATTACCTTGAGCTCGCCGGACGAGACGGCACCGGACGGGAGTGGACGGGCGGGCGGCGATGGCGGCGGTGGCGGCGACCGGGTGGCTCAGTCTTTGTTCGCGCAAGAGTCGGGTTCGAGCACCGCCGACAACGCAACGGCGCGTATGGACAGAGGCCTTCAGGCCAATACTTGGGTGGTTCAGTCGATCGATTTCAATCGAAGTTGTAAACATTTGTTGGGAATGAAATTAAAGAATGATAATGAACGCTATGTAGTGATGAAATCGAAACAAAATATTTTTACTAGGAAAATCAGTTTTTAAGGTTCATCTCCATAGTGCATCAGTTTCATTAAACTGACATACAATACAATATGATTCTCGCCTTCAATAAATTTCATCCACATTCTAGAGGAAACTCTCGCGATCTTGTTTTTCTGCAAAGATGTTCAGATCGATCTTAACTTCTTCGTTATTAAAAAATATGATCTCCATTATATATTTCAAGTGGTCATTAAGAATAAATTGTATTGGTCATTTTATTCCCACCAAATATTTGGACGATTGTAAATATTGGGTCAATGTCTACCTCCGTGAGATTTTTCGAACATGTTTCTAAAATGCTGGCATACTTCACACCATTATCTCTTAAGAAAAAACCCTGACCATTCATTTTATTTTCCAATGCATTTTATAATTTAACCTTCCTCCTTTACGTTAGTAATAGCCACATAAACTGTACATCGTTTTTCAAAGCATCTTTTATGATGGTTAAGATGTAACTCACATTGTTCATTTGTTACCTTTCTTTATTCTCAAGTTACAATTGCTTTCATTTTCATTTATTGACACATGAGAACATTATTTTCACATTCACTTTTTTAAATTTTATGAGATGAAATAGGTGTACAATATTTTGAGTCATTAAAGCATGCAAGTCTCATTAAAAAATCTGTTAACTGATATTTCGTCCAGAAGCAGTAGTTGACCAACGTAATCAAATTGCTAATGAAGATAATCGACATTTGAAATTAACTGAAGAATAATAAGGCCCTGCAATTGGGATGAGAATGGATAATATGGAAAAGCCAGCCTAGACGAAAGAGATTAAAAAACTAACTAGTGTGAGATAGTCTGTGTCACCCCAAAGAACCATTAATTTTATTATAATCTTAGGTAATACTTTTTACACTACGTATGTAGTATGCGAGCAAAATTAAAATGCTGTAACATTGCGTAACGGCGACACTACAGCGTCCATTGTTAACGGTTGTAGTCGTACTTCAGACAATGAAGCTTCTTTGTATTGGCAGGTAGGGTTGGCGCCTTGCCCAACACATTGGCTGCCCCGCCTGAGTTTTTCTGGGAAGTTGCAAATGAAACGTGATGTAATACTTTACGCCCTGGGTATTGTTGGCGGACTTAAAGAATTTGCGGCGTGTCGGTGAAGTTACGATGTGCGGTACTTGCAGCTCTGTAGCACTTGCTGTTGGCGTAAACAGTCGAATTCCGACTGTGGCTGCAAATAACTGTCACTACTAAAGGAAATGGCGTCGGACAGAAATCATTCCTTTCAGCTTGAAAAAAGTGAATTTAATGAAGCAAAAGACGGAGTCTTTGGAACTTATTTTAACTATAGAAATGGATAAATTATTACAAAATAAACCATTAATGTAATAGCAACAATAGTATTCGTAGTACATCATACTTTTTGTATTCTCGGGATGAAGTAATTTTGCGACAATAAAAATTGTAAATCATATCTTGAATACAATTGTTAATGCCATCACAGGCCAGAATAGAGAGACAGCGCCTAAACTGCACAATTAAAAGTTTTGTGTCCCTGTTTGGTAAATCAGGAAAATCAAAATATTTTTTCGAATTTATTAAACAGCCCCCCACTGAGCAAAATAGATCAGGTTGGAAATTAAAGAGGTTAGTAACAGGAGTTTTTATTAGCACACAAAAAAGAAACATGTAAATCTGCCATAGTCGTACAGCCTGTGTCAGTGGAGTGACCTGGGGCAATGCAGGGGCCAATGGCTGGTGCAATTAAATTTATTTATTTATTTATTTATTTTACGTCAAAAAACAGTTAAAACTGCGTATGGCGTGCTATGGGAAAAAGTGAATTGTGTGCACATGTAATAAAATCTATTTTCAAGGATAAATAAGCAATGAATTTTGGGCTCTTATCCATATTGTCCTTCGGAATAATACTTCCTGCCGCGACAACATGAAAACGATAATTTGAATAATTATCGTTTCCCACTGAATTCTAGAAGACGTGCACAGAAAATGAAGTTACATTTATGTCCAGAAGCAAAACAAGGGGCCATCTCAGCATTTGCTCAATGGATCAGGGAAACTGGACGTAAAACCTGATCGAGATGGGGGTCATTGACCCAGAAGCTGCGATACAATATTTGTTACATATTGTTTAGAATTATACAGTCCAATGGTAAATAATACATTAAATATCACTGTTAAAATTAATGTTACTTTCCTTGTGATGCTCAGTGGAATGAAAGGAGAGGGAGCGACCCTTCCTAGGAGACATCATAGTTTCGTCACCAGCTAAATTGCCATTTAAATTTGTATAATTTAACTGTTTTAATTAAAAAATCGCACGTTGACTAGAACGATAATTTTGTAATTATATTTAATTACGATGTTTTCTGATGATTTGACGTTATCATGATAAAGGTTCCAACTCATTTGAAATTTTAATTATAGATTTTCTTTTTATTAAATACCGTCATTTACTTTTCCGCAACCCCCTAATTATTATAATAAGTAATTTATTAAAAATGAAAATATATTTATTACGCAATCTTTTAAAATTACTTAATTTTTAATTGAATTGAATAAGTTATTTTAACACAGGACATAATACAAATATTTGTACATACACACACACATATATATATATATATATATATATATATATATATATATATATATATATATATATACATGTAAACATTTACATATGTTTTTCATAAAACAATATTTACAGGCTATTCTAAAATAGGCATGTTTAAGAGTGTGTTCAGGGGCGAGAGTGACATCAATATTGGCCCGAGTGTCATCAACTTTAGCTAAGCCACTGTCATGTACTTTTTGCAACAGGGGCGGATCCAGAAAGTATATCACAGGGGATAATTTCAAATTGAACCCGTAAAGATTTTGAAATCAGGTTTATTATATTACGGGTAGTAGCTTGAAATATTGATGCGGTGCGATCAGTAAGGGACAAATCTTTCAATAAAATGAGTAACTTTTTCAAAGAAAAAAAAAGAAAAAAAAAGTAGGTGATGGAGGCACGGCACCCTTGATTTTCCCTGAGTCCGCCCGTGTTTCGCGTGCACGTGGGCTGGGCGACTCACCGGTCTTGAAGAGCACGATGGCGCGCAGGCAGGCGTACTCGTGCGCGTCCACGTGCAGCGCGCGGAAGCGGCCCAGGGCGTCCTGCAGGGCGCGCAGCTCGGCCAGCAGCGCCGCGGGGGAGGAGGAAGACGCGGGCGACGGCGACGGCGAGGGCGAGCAGGAGGACGAGGAGGAAGAGGCGGCGGCCACCAGCGACGACGAGTGCACGGGCAGCGCGAACTGCGCCGCGCCCAGCACGAACAGCTCCCGCCAGCTCGCCTCCAGCAGCAGCAGCTGCACGCACCAATCAAGCAATCAATCAATAGATAAATAATAGATAAATAAATAAATAGATATATAGGGAGATAAATAGATAGATAAATAAATAGATACAGATAAGAGAGGTAAATAGATAGATAGATAGATAGATAGATAGATAGATAGATAGATAGATAGATAGATAGATAAATAGATAAATAGATAGTAGAAAGAGATAGAGATAGATAGATATAGAGATAGATAGATATATAGATATAGAGATAGATATGTTGTGATATAGAGATAGATAGATAGATAGATAGATAGATAAATAGGAGGATAGATAGATAGATAGATAGATAGATAGATAGATAGATAGATAGATAGATAGATAGATAGATAGATAGATAGATAGATAGATAGATAGATAAATAAAATGTGTGCGTATGTATGTATATATTAATGTATTTGGGATTTTAAGGTCGAATTCATCCGACCCTTGCCAGTTAGCGGTGTCCCCAGAACTGAGCCCGGTTTTTATTTATTATTCACGCCCGGGGGTAAGGATAAGACGTGTGTGACCATGACGTATTCCCATCACCGTACCTAGCTTACTTGGCCTGCCTGAGCTTTTCTTTTCGTCACAGAGCTATAGAAACAGATGATAAACTACAGCGTCTTTTTTCACCGTCCGGGAATGGAACCCAGGATCGCCTCACAAAAAGCTTACAAGCTGCCCATGAACCATTCGAGGTGCCTAAATAGATAAGAATTAATTAAAAGAAATAATAATATAAATTGGACCTAACAAAAATTATTTGACACAAACATTATTTGAAAAGAAGTACCATAAAAGAAAAATAAAGTTCGGAATGAGATATATCTACAGGGTTTTAAGTGGCTGAATTTCAGGGAAAATATATATTTTAGCACTGTGTCTTAAGTGATTCTCATCATCTTAAATAAAAGTGTGCCGATTGTTAAACTTTACTTAACCGCTTCGACATGAAAACATTAGTTTTTTGTAAGAAAGAAAAAAAAACTAAAAGAAAATTAATCTCATTGTTATCTTTAATAAGTATTTTTTGTAGTACTCCCGACCTTGCACTATTATCTGATTTTCCATCGTATCATGTTCACAATTCGCATATTTTAAGTTTCATGCCATTGAAAATGGTGTTACCAGGTGTATTAAGATACTGCATTCTCTGAATAAAGAGCAACGAAAATAGTAATTTAGAGCAGTAAACATAAAAATTTAACCTATAATACTTGCATTTTGATCACAAAAAATTCAACAATCAACAGGCGATATGTTACGCATTCTTCACGCTTGAAAGGTAATAACCTTCCGTATTACTGAAGGCCTATTATGAACTCTACCAACACTGACCCTTGGCAGAAACAGTGGAAGAGCACAGTGCGGACGTAATGAAGCGTGAACTAGTTCCCGGGTGGTTGGGGAGACGTCCTGCTAATTACCTCTTGTTTTCAGTGAGAGGGGGAGGGAGAGGGGAGAGGGAGAAAGAAGGGAGGTGCAAAACAATAGGCGTGCGGTGGCGGTGGTAATGTTGGCGATAGTGGCGGTGTTGGTTGTTGTGGCGGTGGCAGCAATATCGGTGGGGGGTGGTGATGATGGCGGTTGCTGTATAGATCTCGTTCATTAGGGCGAATGGAAGCGTCGAGCAAAGTGGTGAATCGCAGGTAAAGAAGAAAAAGAGTATCGATAGACGGACAATTGTGTGGTGCGCCGGAAAAGAAAGTGAAGTCAAAAAACAACTACGAACAAATGAGTTATGTGCACTGTTGTGTATATTGATCATATTTTTCCTCTGGAAGTGGAGGGTAAGTATGATACGGAGACAGTCAACATTTATAAATCATAAATTTATTATTTTTATTCAATTCTCTCTGATATAAAAAGCAGATATTAAACTTCACATCCTTTTCCTAGACGCAAAGTGACTGAACTCTTTTTTGCTGTGTTACTTCCTCTATTCAGCAATTATAATGGTTGCCTCTGGACTACGACAAGAACAGAGCCAGTCTCAGTGTAGCGATCTTAAAACATTAAAAAATAATACAAAGCGCGAGTATTTCAACCAATAAAAATTCAATTTTTGAATTATGCCTAAGAATAGAAAAATTAAAACGAATGACAATATTTTTCTTAATTTATATTTTTTTAATACTAATAGATTCTTCATTAATGTAATTCCCATCAACTTTCTTCTTTTTTGCACAAATATGGAAACTTGATAATCCTGTAATGTAACTTTGGGGACAATTTTGTTCGTGTGGTGTTCGTTTGGAAGCAATATAATATATCCAGGATTTTGTTTTTCGTTCATTTTCAAAGCAATCTTAAATGACATGTTTTAATGAAATTTAAATTTTCAGAACACTGGGTAATTGTAATAAAAAATTAGGAAATGAGAAAAAACAAAGACAACAAAACTAATAGTTTCTTGATTCAAAAGAGTCGTCTCCATTTGTACACTAAACCTTTTTCGCAAGCGAAACAATACAAATCCTTTTGGACTGTATGGGCAGCGGCGGGCTTGGTGGAGTGCGTACCTGGTCGCCGAAGTGCAGCGCGGTGAAGGCGGGCACGCTCTTGGCCCACTTGACGTTCATGAAGAGCAGCCGCGCCGCGGACTCGCACACGGCCTCCAGCGGCAGCGGCGGGCCCAGCCCCAAGCCCAGCCCCAGGCCCAGGCCCATCTGCAACACACACGCCCCTCCGTCAGCACGCGCTGCCGCCACCCCTTCCACGGGCAAATAATCCCGCCGAATAAGCTGAGCACTTCGAACGGGTTCCCACCGGGAGCGGAAGCTCAGTACATCAACTGATGTCACTGCAGCGCCTCTGACCGGGAGGTCCTAGGTTCCCACTCCCCACGGCGGCAGGATTTTCGACATTAGCTTTTCAGCTAGGTCGAATTCAGTCGCTGTCTGGAGGAGAATTCTAGCGGCCGGCTGCTCTGATCGGTAGTTTTCCGTGGTTTCTCCGATCAACACCAGGCGAATGCCGGAGCAGTACCTTACCAAACGGGCCACGGACCGCGCGCGATCATTCCTTTCTCTTCCTTGTCCTATCCTCTCCCCTTATACACACACACACACACACACACACACACACACACTAACATGCACTACACTACCACATATTCCGGGAGACCGGTGGGGAGCTTAGAGCTTGTCCCGGCTGGGGCGGTGCCCCGCTGGTGGGAGAGTCTTGGTTAGGGGGAAGCCCCACTAGCCAACGGTAGGTCGGCGCCGGATCTCGCCATCCAGCGGGGAAAGATCACCGCCATCTCCCGAGAAAAAAACATGCACGACACTAACGGGACTAATGAACAAAGCAGCTGACGCGCCCGGAAACACGAAAAAATAAATCAATCAAAGAATCGAACTGGTTTCCGGGTCCGTATATTGCCGTCTAGATAGATGGGAGCAACTGTAGACCCGGATTTAACTGCCGGTCGGGGTAATTTACTCTTTGAACAATGTACTAATTTAATCCGGTTACGTCGAAACGAAATTACAGCATGGCCAACAATAAGCCACCGGACCAAACCTTCCGTCGTATTTGATTCGCCATAGAGGTGAAAGAATTGGTGAGAGTTATATACACATGTTTGGACTATAAAAAAGCATGTCGAAAATAACAAGTAACAATTTATTTGAAGTAGAATATAACTCATTGCAGAACTATAAAAGGATTACAATAAGTATCTATTCCATGAAAGTGTTCCAAGCGAAAATTCCCTTCGCGACTTCTTTCTATTAATTTTTTTTAAAAATAAACATTCACGTCTTCAGGCCTCAAAATCTTACTTAATTTTAATGTTGTAAGAAATTCCAAGTTTATAGCAACTGGAAGTCGAGGAACTAGTCTTATATTATGAAATTAGTTAAGATTCCATTTTTAAAAAATCAGACATTGGTCAGCGTCTCTTTATTTGGCGAATCAGTTTTCAACAAAAGTCTCTAAGAAAGTGGCTTTTAATAAAGTAATTAAGGAACCAACTCTTCTAATTAAGGGAAAGATAAAAACATGTACTAGCGAATTTTCTTATCAGTCTTTAATTATTTATTTGACAGCATAAAACTACATTGATGAAGCATAGATTGATACCTGAGCATAAATAACGAAACCGTGAGAGAAATATTTAGATAAGAAATTAATTTTGAAGAAATATTTTTCAAAAATATTACCTTGCGCTTTCTCTTTCGAAGTAACGAAATAACATAGAATGACTTGATAATCTTCTGTTAGGTTCGGAAAGGAATCCATTGTACTAAATAAAACATCTACTCTAGGCGAGCGATGTAGATAAGGCTAATTCTAGGAACTTGCAGGCGTAGATCTTCAACTTGTTCAGAGCAGGAGGCTGGGATAGGGTTATTAGGTGTGAACACTTCCATTAGCAACGGCGAAATCTTGTCCGAGTTATCAAGGTTAAGAACGAAATGTTGTAAGAGCATTAGTATGTCTCAGATACGATATCTAATTAGCGTTCCTGCTTTGTTTATGTGGGAGCGACGCACAACGGAATAGTGGCTTAGACAAGGCCGGGATAAGTGCAGATCTCAAGGCGCCTTGCTGGTGGGTCCACATTTCCTGAGCTCTGTAAATTGTCTGCAGTCCTCTGGGACCAAATGGGAGTCTTTCATTAACCTTCATATCTGTAATTATACGTTATCTTTGCACGCCTGCAAGTTATCTCCTATTAGAGAGGAAATTACTTCGGCGGACTGTGAGATGCCCAAAGAATGATACAGCTCTGCCTCCAAATTGAGGTTAAGCCTGAGGCAGAGAGGGCATGCGTGTAATTTAAGAGTGCGCATTATTGGGCCATTATCTCGACGAGTATGCATTCTCTCATCTGTACGAGGATTAGATTATCTTAAGTGCCATTAATTTGCAATTCGATATCGCTACTGGAAGTTCTGATTATTTGATCAGCTTAAAAAAACATACACGATTTCCTGTGGAAATAAAATCAGATCTGACATCCCTAAGGAAGAGTGATCCAAGAATCAATATCCTTGCAAAGTCAAAAACTCAGAATACACGAGTTCGTTAATTTCTATCTCTTTCACATATTCGCTCCTGCTTCCGGGACTCCCCTTCTTTCCTCGTTCCTCAGCTCCCACACCTTTTACTGTATAGCAATAATATTGTTTCCTCCTCTCACTGTTTTCTTTGAGTAGCTTCTCCGTCATTATTGGTGCCTGGAATCCTGCAGATTTCTAGATTTCAATAATGAACTGGTCGAATATCTGGTAGAGTAATTTTGAGCTCCTCCCAAGTCTTTTCCGGTATCTTTGAACCATGAGGTGGACATTTACAATTAGTTAAATTATTTTTCGATGAATGTTTGAAAATACAATTATTACAAGAAAGCATTTCTTATTTTCCTGATCGTTTCGGTGACTAAAAAAAATATGACCTCGATGAAAATGCTCTTCAATATTAACACTCCCTGACTTTAATTGTCTTAAATCTAATAGGGTACATGTGATATATAGTATATCAAGTGATAGACAATCATAATTAGTTTTCCTGATTAAAGAAAGTAGTTATAACACTGTTGTAGTTGATATAATTGTCGTATTAATCATTTTATAATTGCTATTGTTGTTAATAATGATTGTTTTGATTATTGTTAACGGATATTATTGTTAATAATGATTGATTTGATTATTATTCACTGTTGTTAATAATGGTTTTTATTATTAAGTGGTATTGTTGTTAATAATGATTGTTTTGATTATTGTTAACTGTTATTGTTGTTAATAATGATTATTTTGATCATTGTGAACTGTTATTGTTGTTAATAACGGTTGCTTTGACTGTTACTGTTGCAATGTGCGGGGCTCACCTTGTGGGCGGGGTCGCAGAAGAGGCCGTGCGGGGGCGGCGCGAAGCCCGGGGGCAGCGCGCCGAGGGCGGCGGCGGGCGGCAGCAGCTGCAGCGGCTCGGGGCGCGCGGGGCCCGCCTTGGGCAGGGCCAGGTCCAACGCCGGCCCCGCCCCTGCCAGGTGCCCGCCCAGCGCCGCCGAGTGCCCGTGCCCGTGCGCGTGCCCGTGCCCGTGCCCGCCCGGCGGCGGCGGCGGCGGAGGGTGCGGCTGCAGACCCAGCGGCGGCAGAGGCGCCAGCGGAGACAGCGACGGCCCGGGCGGAGAGCCGGGCTCCTTGCCGAAGTACAGCGCCATCTGCCGGCGCAGCGTCGAGTTGCGCGGGCCGCGCTCGTGCTGCACCGCTGCAACCACGCAACATTTTATAGATTTATATATTGGTGTTGCTGAAGTCATTGAAACTCATGAGAGATGGGCTAATGAGTAGATAATGATGATGAGAGGAAACATGTAAAAGACATGATGGAGATATGTAATGTGATACATGGGAAACGGGAGAACCCTGAGAAAAACTACAACAATAATGCAATGCAAAAACTGCAATGATAATAACACGATGGAGATTTGTAATGAGACGCAGGGGAAACGGGAGAACCCCGAAAAGAACTACAACAATAATGCAATGCAAAAACTGCAATGATAATAACAAGATGGAGACGTGTAATGAGAGGCAGGGGAAACGGGAGATCCTCGAAAAGAAACTATCACAACAATGCTATGAGAAAACTGCAATTATAATAACATGATTGAGACGTTTAAAGAGTGGCAAGGGAAACGGGAGAACCTCGGGAAAAACTGCAAAAAACTCTTTGTCCATTACATAATCTACTGGGTTATGCGGAGATACGTAGAAGTCGTTCTCCAACGGTGCAAAAAGTATGACCTCATTTCCAAACCACAAACATCATTCAAAATTTACTAACATAACCTTTCTTTTGTAATAGAATAGTCCAAGACGTTGGGTTACAATGTGTTAACTCTAAAACCCGATTTACACTTTTTTTGACGAACGATTTCGAGAGTTTGAGCAAGCGCATGCATGCGCAGAACTTCCTCTGACGCGGCAGAGCTGCTGAGCGCATGCGCGCTCGCACTAAACTTCCGAAATCGTCCGTCAAAAGGAAGCATATTAATCAAGTCTAATGGTGATGGTGATGGTGACGAAATTCACTCTTCCTCCCGTTATTCCTTTTGAAAGCGTGCGTAGGTTTTGATTGATTGCGCTGGCCGGCGAGACCCGGCGCCGTGGTTCGGCTTATGAGGACTTTCCGTAACCAGACATCCCTCTCCAACGTGGCACCGCCCCAGCCGCGACAAGCTCTAAGCTCCCGACTAGACAGTGATAGTGTAGTGCAAGTAAGAGGTGAAGATTGGGTAAGGAAGAGGAAGGAAAGATCAGGGCCCATTTGTTGGGGTACTGCTCCGCCGTTCGCCTGGTGTTAATCGGAGAAACTATGGAAAGCTACCGATCAGATCAGCCGGCAGCTAAAATTCCCCTTCAGACCGAGAATGATTGCGACCTAGGTGTCCAAAATCCTGCCAGCGTCGGGAGTGGAACCCTAGAACCTCCCGCTCAGAGGCATACAGTGACATCAGTTGTTGCCCTGGGCCACTGATCAGTTGTGCCTTTACTCACCGTCCTTGTTCATGCCCGCCTCGAGGCACTTGTTGAGGCGGCAGGCTCGGCACTGGTTGCGGTGCGTCTTGTCCACGACGCAGCTGCCCTCCGCCTTCGCCTTGCACACGTACTGGCGCTGGCGCCGGATGGAACGCTTGAAGAAGCCCGCACATCTGCAAACACACATGCAGCGATTTAGGACAGGGATTCCCAACCCTTTTTGTTACTTATTTAAGGTCACTTTTTCAACTACTAAAGTCATACAGCGACCACTTTAATGAACGTTGCTTTGGTAATTTTGTTATGGTTGTAGCAGAACTCGCATATGGTCACACGTGAACATCCAAGTTCTGATCGGGATTCGAACTCACGACACTTCAGACACGAGGCAGCTAGGGCCTTCCATTCTCAGCACCCTCGGGTATTGAGGCCGGCTCCCAAACTTTTTCTTGCATCGACCCTTTTAAAAGAATGATTTGCTTCAACGACCCCCTTTGACTTTTTTCTGTACTATACAGAATACAAAATAATCATAATACTAATAATTGCACTTAAATTATTTGATAACACTTACACAGGCAAAGAGTATGAACACAAGTTTTGAAAAAAATGGTTTATTAGATTTAAATTTTGTTATTTTTGTACGATTATAATTTTCAATATTTCGAAACAAACAAGTATTATTAAGTGTTCTGAAGCTTTGTAAAAGAAAACTATTAACAACTTAATTAATATTTTTGTAATCAATAAGATCATAATTACACAGATAAGTTGAATATTCGGCTATCGACCCCTTGGTCATCACTGACCCCCTTTAAAATTCCACCGACCCCCATGGGGTCAATAAGGTCCTGTTTGGAAACACTTCTTTACGTGGCTTGCCTTAGCGCCAGCACAGACTTTGCATTCCCTGAAATTCTTGACGCTTTGCAAATGCGTTACTCCAAGATGTCAGTTAATTTTAACTCTTCAAAAGTAGAATAAAATATTTTAATTTTTTACTGAAATGTGATGTTGAATTGATATCGCTGTGAATAATAATATATCCAATACTACAAACGTGTATATTTTTCTATTAACTTTTGAATTGCGTACCTCAACATCTCTTGTCTTAATATAAGCAAATATTATCACTTGAACTATCGTAGAAATACCCCAAAAGCCACCTTAGAGAAAATCATTTCATAACAAAATAGACGCTACCGTATTTTGATGTATGGTTACGCATGAGATGAATTTATTCGCTAGTCTTTTGATCTTGAGAATACTCTAAAAAGAAATGTTTTGGTGAACAAAATCAACACTGGCACGTGTGGATTTTATTTTAGTGCTTGCGTGACGATACAAACGTGATTTATATTTGTTGCATGTGTACCTAAAAACTGACCAAGAGATAGATGATATGTACAACTTGTTAAAGTTACCAAATGAACACTCACCCATCACAGGCAAAAATTCCATAATGTTTCCCCGACGAATGGTCCTGACACACTCGGCAGGGAATGTCGTACAAGATTCGACCTGGAACAGAAGGAAGTATACGTTACATATCAACGAATATATTCTAATGAAAGTGAGTCTATGATGTCTAGAAACGCAATTTGAAAAGGGAAATTCCTAAATAAACTCTACAAATACGCCACAATTTTAGAGGCGTTAACGTGATTTCGATGATCAGTGGATGTGGAAATAACAATCAACCCTTTCGAAAAATAAAAATAATCGAGTCCACCAAGATTATAGTTAATATGAGAATAATGCACTGAGAAAATGCGATAGAGTAATACGAAAATAACTTGACTTAGTTTCATCTGTAATCTGCTGGGACTGAATACAACTGTTTCTTAACCAATGTGTGTAGTTATTTGGAATTTATTACCAATTTTCCACTAAATAGCTATGAGACATTTTTATAACTCCAAATAAATCTTTAAGAAGTCGTCGTTTGTTATTTTAAATTACCCATTATTTATTTCTCACTTTTTAATAATATTTGCCTAAAGAATACAAATGTTATACTTCGATTAAAGATCCGTAGAACAAGAACTGTAAGTTAAACGCTCTGCATCTCGAACTATACGACGCTGGTATACGGAAGCAGCTCGTTATGAGAGGAACACAAGAAAGGGGGGTGGGCATTCACCTGTACCCGCGTCTCCATTGAGCGGCCCTTCCGCCCCAGCGTGTGCACCCCGCTTCCGGCACTGCTCACGCGCGTAGGTCCTGCGGTGCCTGGACCCGCCCTCACTTGCGCGAGTTGCTCTTTTCAGCACTCGCGCCGCCACCGCCGCGGCCCCCCGCCGCCCTCTAAGTGTTCCGGCACTTCCTACTTCCGGCGTTTTGTGGCGAGGCCCGCGTCGCTAGGGTGGCGATCGCGGGGTCGGTGGCGGCGACTGAGCAGCAGGGCTGGGTGCGTGGAAAGGTGTCCTATCCCGTCAAGAAAACCCCGTGAAAGATATAAAAGATAGCTTAATTTCAGTAGATTTGCTTTTGTGTCTTGTTACAAATATGATGATATTATTATTATTTTGAATTTTGTATCGATTTTTAACAAAGAGAAATTGCTCATATTTACTAAACACTAGAAATATTTCCTTTTTATTGTAGAGTACACCATGTTTGACCACGTATGGTGCATTTTTGCCCCTGAATGGCGATATATTCTCCTACTTCTCTCACTGTCGTACACAAAATTCGCTGCACTAAAAAAGTGTACTTAAATTAACGATCGCAAAAAAGTATAAAATATTTATCCATGTTCTTTCCAACAGGTAGAACAAGCAATGTATGTACTCATTTTACACACTTTTCCTGGTTTACAGTGAGAAGGAACTATTGATGTTGCTCCTTACCGCCCGCGAAGTGTTCAGATCCTTCCTACTTCCGGCGTTTTGTGGTGGAGTCCGCTTTGGTGTGGAGATGATAGCGGTGTCAGTGGCGACTGCAGTATGAGCAGTAGTGTGTGATGCGTGAGGGTCTCCGAAGATCTCCGGTTCCGTCACAAAATCGCAGTGTTTATGAAATAAATAAATATGAAATGAGTTTCTGCAAATTTACTGTTAACATATTATGTTAATTGTTATGTTATTATTTTTGTTATACGTTTATTCCAGGTATACTGATTTTTATTTTTAGGATATTGTTATTCTAACTGTCGTAGTATAATCAATAAAGAAATAGAGTTTTGGAATCTAATTGATGCCTGTGATCCCGACATAGTGATAGGGACTGAGTCGTGGCTAACTCAGGAAATCGAATCCTCGGAAATTTTTCATTCTGATTACAAGATTTTTAGGAGGGATAGAAATAGTAGAGGTGGCGGTGTCTTTATTTGCGTCAAAGCAGACATAAATATTAGATTAGATTGGGTTAGTACAGATTTTGAAATGATGGGAATAGAAATTACTACTTCAGGAACCGTGTTAGAAATTATTGCATGCTATAGGCCACCGGGTGACGGCTACGAAATTTTGGAAGATATCATACAAAGAACGGGAAATGAAAATGGTCATCCTATTGTTATCGGAGGAGACTTGAATATTCCTAGCGCAAACTGGGAGGGAGCCGTGAGCGAGGCGAAAGTCCAAACACTTGTTAACAGACTAGTTTGGGATAGGGGATTAGCCCAGGTAGTACGGTGCGCGACGCGGCAGGACGCGGTTTTGGATGTTTACCTAATTAGGCCGAAAGATCTTTTCATAACTTGTGAAGTCGTTGAGGGAATTAGTGATCACAAAGCGGTTCTTCTTGATTTAGACGAAAATATTTCAAGGAAATGTATTGCGACAGGAACGAAAGTGCGTCAGTTCAAGAAAGCAAACGTAGAGGGGCTTCATGAGTTTCTTAGAGAAAAATACAACAACTTTCTGAGAACAGAAGGAGGTATGGAAGAGATATGGTGCGCATTTAAAGATATTATAGACGAAGCTTTGCAAAAGTTCGTACCATGCAAAACTCTAAAAAATAATCCGGATCCAGAATATTATAATTCAAAAATTAGGCGTATGAAGAGGATAACGAGAAATGCATTTAAAAACCGAAAACGCAGTACCGAGCATATGCATATTTTTAGAAATTGTTCGAAAGAATTAGAGCGAGAAAAGAAAATTGCTCAGGAGACGTATTTAAAAAACATTCTAGACGAAAAGGGAAATAACTGGTCAGGATTTTACAAATATGTCCGTAGAAGAAAGGGAAACAAAGAGTATATCCCAGTTGTTCGTGAACATCAAAACACACTCATCACAGGCGACCGGGCAAAAGCTAACGCATTTAATAGGTATTTCAGTTCGGTTTTCAAAAGCAATACGAACCATCCACTTATTCAAAGGTATTCGGTTACAAATCAATTTAATATTGAAGTAAACGTTCTACGTAATAAAGTAAAATTTATGAAAAATGGTAAGTCAAGGGGTCCAGACGACATTTCTACGGACATAATTAAACTAGGAGGAGAGGCAATATTACCGTACTTAATTAGAATATTTCACGTGTCTATGAACAATTCAAAAGTACCTGAAGATTGGAAATTAGCTTTTGTAGTACCAATCTTTAAAAGTGGGGACAAAACTATACTAAGTAATTATAGGCCGGTAAGTCTCACGTCAGTGGTCTGCAAACTTATGGAGCATCTAGTTGCGAGTTACATTAAGCAAGAGTGGGAAGTCAAAAAATGGCTCTATCATGGCCAACACGGATTTAGGACTAATTATTCATGCGAAAGTCAGGTAGTAACGCTATTTCAGGACCTAGCAGATGAAATTGACGCGGGCGGGAGAGTAGACGCAGTAGTTATAGATTTTGCCAAAGCGTTCGATGTTGTTCCACACGACCGACTTGTTCAGAAATTAATAAATTCAGGCATCGATCCCAGGGTGGTGGCGTGGATTAGCGAGTTTCTGCGTGACAGGAAACAGAAAGTCCGAATTGGGCAAGAGTTATCTTCCTGCGCAAGCGTTACGTCAGGAATACCGCAAGGGAGTGTCATTGGACCTCTTCTATTTCTAGCGTTCATTAATGATTTGCCAGCGCAATTAATTTCAAATGTTCGGCTATTTGCAGACGATTGCATAATATATCGCATTATAAATTCGAAAGACGATGAAAATATGCTGCAACGGGATCTTGATGCATTATCTTACTGGGCGGAAAATAATGGTATGACCATAAATAGTTCTAAAAGCAAATCTATCACTTTTGGCAGAGGTCACAATTACAGCGTAACAAATTACCGTTTAAGTAACGACATTATTCCGAGAGTTTCTTCGTGTAAGTACCTAGGTATCCATTTCGATAGTAAATTAAGCTGGAAAAATCACGTAGATTTTGTTGTAGGGAAAGCGTGGAGATCTCTTCATTTTGTAATGCGTATCTTAAAAAAGAGTACAGTAAACGCGAAGGAAATTGCTTACTTGTCGCTTGTTCGTCCGATAATGGAATATGGAGCAATTTGTTGGGATCCGCACAAAATTATGCAGTGTAAGAATTTGGAAAGGATTCAGCGTAGAGCAGCTAAATTTACTTTCAGGGACAAGAAAAGGATAGGGTGGGATTCACTCGAAAACAGGCGAACATTGGCAAGACTTTGCGCCTTGTATAAAGCTTATAGCGGTCATCCAGCTTGGAAAGAAATTAAACGGCGGCTAAATTTTCCTACGTACATCGGTAGAGGTGATCACAGGCACAAAATAAATTTAAGACCGCAGAGAACGGATGTCGGGAAATTTTCTTTTACAAATAGAACGATAAGAGATTGGAATAGATTGCCTGCAAAAACCTTTGAACCCTTTCCTCGAAGCGTTCAACAATTTAGGAAAGTAATTTAGGGCATTTCTAAGTTTGAGGTAGTTAACTAGGAATATTAAGTTATACAGTGAAGTGAAGTGAAGTGAAGTGAAGTGAAGTGTTGTGCAGTGTAGAGCAGAGAAATAATGAAGGTGTTTTTTTAGTGTAATAGTGAAGTGAAATGAAGTGAAGTGTAGGCAAGTGCAGTGCGGTCTTCATTGTTTAAGCACTCAGTGCTGTTTTAGATTGACGTTTCTTTTATCTTTTAGGTAATTTAATGTTTGTTTTTAAGATTCACCAGTTTTTATTATTATTATTATTATTATTATTATTATTATTATTATTATTATTATTATTAATATTATTACTATTATTATTACGGTTATTATTATTACTATTATTATTACGGTTATTATTATTACTATTATTATTACTGTTATTATTATTATTATTACTGTTATTATTATTACTATTATTATTATTATTATTATTATTATTTTAGCATTATTATCAACATTATTATGTTATTTGCATGAAAATTAATATCTTACTTATGTAATTAACTGCCACCGGGTCACACCCAATTGCAGTTTAAATAAATTTATCTTATCTTATCTTATCTTATTTATTCTATTTTTGGAGGCACAGATAATTAAGAGCTTTTACTCGTTTCTCTAATTGCATTGACGCTTTTATACATATTCATTCTGCAACGTCATTAACGGTACAAAATTAAGACAGTGATTTTTCGTAATTTAACAAGCTGAACAAACCATAATTATTCTTGTATTAGTTTTCTTGGATTACACGAATGCTTTAATATTTTTATAATTTATTTTAAGCAGTTTAATGGCATGGACTTGAATCGCTTTTTCTGTCTACGCTTCAGTAAACAAGTAAAATATTATTCGGAATATCAGATTCAGTAAAAAACATGTAGCAGACTATACTTTATTCATCTCTATAGTAAATTTCTCAACTTATCATAATGACATTAGAGAATTGAAATTCAATTCTCATGGGTAATCAAAGACTTTGGACGATAATATATCCAAATATCTTCACGAGGAAATGCCGGCAATGATTTCATAACAAATTATCTGACGTTAAACTGTATTTTTTTAACCATTACATGTTTTTTGTATGACATAAAAATACAACTTCCTAAATCATCTACAAAAATGGAATTTGAGCTCATAAAGTTAAAGATTTTGAAATAAAGCATTAAATCTCATTGTAAACATATTACTTTATAATTAACTTTGTTTAAAAACGTCTGATTCCGCATTCCGTACGTTCTGGGCGCTTTCGCCGCAATAACCTTCAAGAGTCAACAGCATTTGCTTAAGCAATGTCGACCAACACAGACCGCAGGGCACTTATTCATGCTTTATACAAGCGTGAAACAATATGATTGGAAAAGTCACACGCGTGCCAATCGATCGTAGAACTTTCACAGCTTTTGCTCCATTGTGAGACGTTCCATTACGCAGCCTGAAGTACGAAAAAATGTCTCAAATAATCTCTCTATTATTTGGTAGCGTTCATTTATATTAACCTATTAACAATTAGTGCCTAGGTTAAAAAATGAAATTACGTATTTTTAGTACGGTTCGTTTTATACTTCTTTGCATAGTCAAGACATAATTCAGTGTCTAGAACGCTCTTTGATTTTTGATTTAAAAATAATTTTAAATGATCCTTTTCCAATGAAAAGGTCAAAAAATAATTTTCCAACAAATTGAGAAGTGTGAGTGTATATCATTAAAATCTAATCGAAGGATTACATCGCGACAACATTTTATTTCAATGAATGTAATTTAAGATTGTGTAGTTCTATCTTCAACTGACTACAATATACAAAACATAGTATTACATAATTTCCAAGCAATTATAAAATTAAATAATATATAATAATGCTACAATTATTTAAAATAATTTTGACGGATTGATAGTCAGCAAGTGTTCTTTTCTTGAAAGAGTATTATTATTTTTTAACTCGTAAATAAAATGTTCTGCAACACCAACTTTAACAAAGGATTCATTGCTATAATGGCAAAATGATGAAACAGAGATGATTATTAAAGAATTCAACAAGAACAGAAACATGTACTAATTCAATGAAAAACATTTTTACAAAGAGAAATTTATATTGTGTGTGTGTGTGTTACAATATCTTGGTTGGTACGACACGGAAATCCTATTGCTGTCACAATTCTTCATCATGCTGACTTAAACAGCAGCAGTATATCAAAATCGCAATGTAATGTTCCGACAGTAATGAATACCAGCACACCTCAGAGTACGTCGCTCATTCGCGCGTTGAAGTCACTAGTTCCTAACAGGCCTTTAGAGGCGTGATCGCTGTGTACGATATGCAAAGCCGGCTCTTAGTTCGTGTGATAACCTCAGTCTGCTCACATTAGAAGGGGCTACAGTATGCAATTTACAAATAAGGGATAGAACACAAATGTTTCATTAAGAACGTTCGAAAATAATAAGATTACTTTGGCAGAAATAGAGTAACTCTATGAATTACTGACACAGAAAAAAATATTTCTCTCTCTTTAACTCTTTTTCTATTTCATTATTTGTATTGTCTTGAACAATATTGTTTAACATGTGGCAAGAAGATTGTACACACATCACAGCAATTAAATGTGCCCCGTAAAAGTTTCACTATTATTTTTTTCACCTTCTGAAAAGAAAGTTGCATTTACAAATAGAAATAAACCCAATAACTATTCATTAAATAACAAGAGACAATGTTGTAATGTAGTATATCTATCAATTACATGTAAATTCTAATAATTTTAAATGTTAGGGAAAATTACAAAAACGGAATTTTAGATTGGCTGAATTGCAGAACTGTTTTAATACCCATATTTTAATTGCAGTAGAATTCCTATTTATTTGTCTCAAAATAAAAATGTTCTTGTGTGTGCATTTCTTTTCATAACGATTCTAATCGGGAAAATGGACCCAAGATAAGTCGGTTCTATTGCTGCATTACCGGGTATTATACGCGCACATTTTCTTGAGCCCGGAATACCTACCCCCGCTCTTTTGCCAACATTAGTTGAATTAGCAATAAATGATAGCAACGAACGTTGTAGACAAAAATCTGATAACCAGAAATGTTTGCTTCCGTGTAATAGAAGCTATTTTGCTCCGAAAAACAAATTAGAAATACAATATTAAATTCTTTTTGTCAAAATAACTAAACTCCTCACTCCTCCCGCAACTAGCGAAGCAAGGGCTCAAGAAAACGTGCGCGGATAATACAAGCAAGGCCAAGTGCTAGTGGATGGACACACGGGCGCACTGTGTAGGGGCGGGGGCGGAGGCGGGGCAGGGACGGGGTGTAGCGCCCTGCTGCGCGCGCGCGGCTGACGGATGAAGCCGTCGGGCGACGGTGAAGGCCCTGTGACGTCAACCCGGACACCCCGCCGCGCCGCCGCGTAGTCATGCGCTCACCCGTCCGCAACATACCCAGGAAGGAGAGCGGGCAACACTCAAAGAAATAGTGATCTTCCTCAAGTACAAGGAAGAAACAGACCATGTTCCTTGCTTCCTCAATGCAATTGTATACAGTGTCACATTCTAAAGTCTGTAGGAACTTTCAAAGGTGTTTTCAAGGACGTTGCGTATTTTTTTTATTATTTTTTCAGTGTTTTCGAGTCACCGTATAATTTTCAAAAATATAATTAGTGTGACAAAAAATAAGTGACTTCAAATGAGTGTTTATATGCGTCACTCACAATTTACGTGAAATGACATTTTGTAAACTTGTTCAAATAGGCCCTATACGAAATATTAGCATCTTTTGAGGTTGCAGTAAGCAACATGTCATATGAGATATTAAAAAAATGAATATAAATTTGCCATTTCAACTTCCATTTGTTGAAAGTTCCATAACAGATTTCGGCTTCACTAATCAATTAGAATGTGCATCAATGGAAATTACAACCCTGTTTCTATTTGGCAGAGGTAGGGGTTACTTTTTGTAATCACGTACGCATTATTGCATCCATTTAAAGGATTTTCGAATATTACATTCAGATGTGATGAACCAGCGATTAATACTATTGCCTCAATAACATGACTAAGGACGCAGTGAGCGGTACCCACAAGGATGAGATTTTGAATATACCGCATGAATGACAGATTATCATTCAGCAAAAGCATCTTAATCATTAGCTCCACACAACCAAGTTCTTTGAAACGCCGGGACGAATCCGCTGAACGAACGGCCATTATTCGCCGAGGTGAATAATTTGCGGCTTACTCCACCATAATGTGTTCCGCTCCACTTCCATCTTGCAAATGAATCGTCGCACCGTCCCGCACCGCAAGTATGAAGTACCGGGCGTATCAAATGACACTTCACGCTGAGAGTAGGTGACCCCGCGGGCGACCAGCGATGTGTCATCGCGCGCCCCGGGGCGCACGCGTGTCTACGGCCCGTGGCACGTGCGCGGGCTGTGCTCTGCGGTAAGCAATCCGCGCGTGCGGCACGCGGACGGAGGGGAGGAAGGAGGCGGCGCCGACGTAATTCAGGCAGAGGAAGCAGCAGAAGAAGCGGACGAGGTAAATGAAGAGAACCCGGAGGAAGAAGAAGAGGAAGAGGAAAAGAAATAGGAGGATCCGTGGAGGAGAAAGAAGAAGAAACGGAAGGACGAGGTGACAGAAGAAGAGACAGAGGAAGAATCTGAAAAGATAAGGAGGCAGAAGTAGAAGTGACAACAGAAGAAGAAAAGTGATAGAAGACGAAAAGATTGCAGCAGAAAAAGAAGAAGAGGCAGGCAAAGAAGGCTACAAAACGAGGGGGAATAAAGAAGGATATAAGACAAAAGGTAACAAGACAAATGAGGAGAAAACAGAATTTTGTAAGGGGATGAAAGAAAAGTTGAAGAAGGAAGTTGTATAAACTCGAAGGAGAGAAATACCAAGGATTAAGGGCACAAAAAAGATCAGAGAAGAAAAAAGAAGAGGGAAAAGAGGAAGCAGAATAGTTTGCGGAGAAAATTGATTAAGAGAGGAGGAAGCGAGATGTAGCTGGTGCAGGAAGCGATGTCCGAGGGGGCGTCGACGGGAAGGGAGGCGTCGGAGCGGGGAGGCGGGCCTTCCGGGCTCGAGGGCCTGATTAGCCGAGCGGCCGCCTGCGCCGCCGTGGACCGGTGGCGATTTCACGCAACCCGACTCGGGGACGCAATAAAGCACGGGATGTTCTTTGTGGCGATCGGGGTGGCGGTGCGCACGGTGTGCTCTTAGCGAGTGGTAGTCATGGAGCGTGCTCTTAGCGAGTGGTAGTCATGGAGCCTGCTCTTAGCGAGTGGTAGTCATAGCGAGTGGTAGTCATGGAGTGCTCTTAGCGAGTGGTAGTCATGGGGCGTGCTCTTAGCGAGTGGTAGTCATGGAGCTGCTCTTAGCGAGTGGTAGTCATGGGGCGTGCTCTTAGCGAGTGGTAGTCATGGAGCCTGCTCTTAGCGAGTGGTAGTCATGGGGCGTGCTCTTAGCGAGTGGTAGTCATGGAGCCTGCTCTTAGCGAGTGGTAGTCATGGAGCGTGCTCTTAGCGAGCGGTAATCAGAGCGAGAGGTGCAGCAATGATCCACAGTCATTATGTTGCGGAGACTTATTCCCAAAAGCCACTTTCTTTCTTGATAATGTCCACCTGACTGAGATCTGGAATATATGATATTTTTAAGGTTGCTTTTCTTGGTTGCTTTCTTTAAGCTTGGTCATATAGCGACCACTGTAATTGTTTTAACAGTAGGGGGAACTGTAGGACGAATACGTAAGGATAGCAACAAACATCCATGCCCGAGGCGGGATTCGATCCCGCCACCCTTCGAGCCGAGGCAGCTGCGGTCCATCACATTTAGCGACCTCGTCTATCCTGACCGGCTAGAGGAAATTTATGTTACTCTAGAACAACATAATATTATCTTGAAGATTCCACCTTAAAACGAATGGGCACATTTGATTCGCGTGGTGCTTGAGTTTCTTGGGTGTTTACATGCAATGAAACATGATAAATATATTTCAAGGGGAGTCAGAGATAATGAGAATCAAAAAGACGTAATTGCCCTAAACACAGGATGAACGTAATCAAAATGCGAATAAAGAAGAAAAAAGTGAAGGTGTTACGTATGGAGTAAAATGATAGGAGGTTGGACTCCTTCACGTCGCGGAAGACAGCAGGCTGAGTGAGAGTCTAGGTCGCTGGATATGTTTTCGATAGCAATAAATACGCATACGTGACTTCAGGGACGACCGTGAAGACATCAAAGTTGACTTCGGGAAGAGAGTATTGATCAGGCACGCCTTTACCGACGCGACGGTAGCCGTGGCGATGTCAGGGCTAGCCCAAGAAAGCCGATGTCGGCGTTGCGAGCGTGTTCCCGTCTGAAATTACGGTGAACGGAGGCGACAGGGGGGGATGACGAAGTCGACTGCGGGCGGGGGGGAGGTTGGCTGGGAGGGCGGCGAGTTGGCGGCGGCTGCAGGGGCGTGGCGTCGGGGGCGATTGCCGCCCGAGGGCGCGGCGCGCGTTGATCCCGCGGTCAACAATCCGCGCGACGCCAGACGCCCCGCCGCGTCGCATCTCGTCGCGCAGATCGATTAAATGGGGTCAGCCGAGCGCGAGGCGGCAGCGGAGGCGACGGTGATGGCAGTGGCGGCGGTGGCAGCGGCAGGGGGAGCGACGGTAGACGCGAGAGGGCGCCGAGTGACGGCGGATGAGCGGCGGCGTGTCTGCGAGGCAGTGGGGCGGCGGGTGGCAGAGCGACGGGGTGACAGGATGGCGGGGTGACGGGGTGGCGGGGTGGCAGGGTGGTAGGGTGGTGGGGCGTTGGGGTGGTGGGGTGGTGGGGTGGTGGGGTGGTGGGGTGGCGGGATGGCAGGGTGGCGGGTTAGCGGATGTCAGCTGCAAGGCGGCAAGGCTGTGAGACGGCGGGTGACGGGATGGCGGGATGGCGGGTCGGTGGGTCGGTGGGTCGGTGGGTCGGTGGGTCGGTGGGTCGGTGGGTCGGTGGGTTGGCGGGTTGGCGGGTTGGCGGGTTGGCGGGTTGGCGGGTTGGCGGGTTGGCGGGTTGGCGGTGTGACATATGGCTGGTCGACTGGTCGGCAGGTCGGCGAGTTGGCGGGGTGGCGGGGTGGCGGGGTGGCGGGGCGATGGCGCGGTGAGAGTTGTGTGGCGGGTAGCGGGGCGGCGGGATGGCGGTGGCGACGGCCAGGACGGTAGTGGCTCCCCTCGGGTCATCCCAGCAGAATGGCTAAGGCAAGGCACGATGTAGCCGCCATTTTGCTATGGTTTCCGAACCTAACCAGCCTCACATCTGCTCTTTTGTGATGCGGTACCCTTGATTGCATCAATAAACACGAGCACAATAACATTTATATTTATTCATGTTAATGATGTTCTCATAGAAACAATGCAGTTTGAATGTTAAAAGTGAACTGTTAAACAAGTATTTTATGTTATCCCAGTGAACGAATAACAGAACAAAATTTAGAATAATTGAAAAAAGTACTATTGTTAAACATAATTTTAAAATGTTATATAATTATTAACATACCATCTTGTGGTCTTTTTAAGTGTTGGAGTATGCCCGTATGTTGACCTCGACTTTGTATACTCATCACGTCGTAAACGTGATGAGTATACAAAGTACTCATCACGTACTCCAAGTGTTATACACAACGAATCCACGCGAATTTTTAAAATTTTTTTTCATTTATCCAGAACAATAATCAGATATAATTATAACCACAACAAAGAATATATTTCTATAATGGATATATTCCTACATTTTTGATTTTATGCTATCAATTAAAATATATTTAAAAAATGTTCATAGGAAGTCGAATGTGGAGGAGTCTCCTCCCTGCTAAAATACAATACTATCTGAATCCTCCCTGCATGATAACGTTGGTGCCATATCCGTACGGGTCTGAAATAAAAGATAGAAAGTAACTCCTTGGCTGCTCGAAAGACGCCGCGTCCTGGGCGCAGGTGCCAACCTTTCGGTGACCATTCTACAACCTTCCTCAGGGCGAAATGCCCTGAGGAAGGACGATAACTGTATTTCGCCCTGAGGAAGGTCACAGAATGGCGGTCGAAACGTTGGCACCTGGGCCTAGGTCGCGGCGTTTCTCGGGCAACCAAGTAGTTACTGACTCCCGCCGCGGAAGCGTACATTCTCACTGAAATGCAGGATTATTCGGAGCTTGCAACCAAAGAGCGAATTTCCACCG